>CM034147.1:477020556-477028056 GCA_019776745.2 Taxus chinensis | reverse complement strand
CGCATGTACACGTAGGCAAACACATGCACCCACATGCACATGCACACACACACACACACTCACACGCACATACACAAACATATGCACACGCACACGCGCACATGCACACACGCACACACACGCATGCACACGTCACACAAACACGCATATAGACATGCATACGCACACACCCACACACACAGACACACAAATGCACACCCACACGTACATGCACTCACACATGCGACACGCTCACACAAACACACACGGACGTAAACACACATGTACAGGCACTCGCACTTGCACTCGCGCATGCACACGTACACGCGCACGCACACACACCCACACACATCCACACACACACACACACAAACACATACAGGCACACACAAACAATAACATACTCACACGCACATGCACACATGCACGTAGATGCACACGCACATGCACACGCCCATGCAAACACCTACAGACACGCACATACACACGTAAAGGCACTCACACATAATTACAGACACACACACACATATACAGACACACACACGAACATGCACACGCACTCGCACACGAATACACACACACACACACATGCACACACCCACGCACGCGCACAAGCGCACACAGCACAAGCTCACGCGCACGCACACGCACATGCAGACGCATGCATGCACCCATATGCACACGCACACACACATGCACATAGGAACACACACACGCACACACACACACACACACGCACTTGCACATGCACACGCACACGTAGACGTGCATACACACGCACATGAACACGCACACGTGCACGGGCATGCTCAAACACACGCACCTACACACGCACACTCATATGCACACGCACACGCACCCACGTGCACACCCACACCCACACGCACATGCACATGCACACGAACACACACTCACTCTCACACACACACACAAACACATATACGCACACACAGAGACAATAACACGCACACACGCACGCGAACACACACACACACTCAAACACACACGCACACACACACAGCACACGCATGCACACACACACACACGCACACGCACACGCACATGCACACGCACACACACATGCACACGTAAACACAGACGCACACACCCACACCCGCACCCACACCCACACGCATGCACTCACAAGCGAACGCTCACACTCACACGGACGTAAACACACATGCACACTCGCACTCGCACTCGCGCATGCACACGCACGCACACACACACGCATGCACGTAAACACACACACACAAACACATACTCAGGCACACACAAACAATAACATACTCACACGCACATGCACACATGCACGTAGATGCACACGCACACTCACACAAACACGCATATAGACATGCATACACACACACTCACACACACAGACACACAAATACACACGCACACGTACACGCACACACACATGCACACGTACACAAATACACATGTGCAAAACACATACAGGCACTCACACACAATTACACGCGCACACGCACACTGACACGCACACGCACACACACACACAAAATACATACAGGCACTCACACACAATTACAAACGCAAACGCACACGCGCACGCACACGGACATGCACACGGACACAGAAACGCACACGCACGCACACACACACACATGCAAAACACGTAAAGGCACTCACACATAATTACAGACGCACACGGACACACACACACATACAGACATGCACATGCACACGCACTCGCACACGAATACACACACACACATGCACACACCCATGCACACGCGCATGCACACGCACACGCACCCACGTGCACACGCACACGTAGACGCGCATACACACGCACATGAACACACACACATGCACGGGCACGTGCACCGACTCTCATCAACCCTGATTTCTCCAAGGATTTCATCCTCTATGCATTTTGAGGTAATGATACTATTTCTGCCATTTTGGTACAACAGAACAAGGACAACGATGAGCAGCCAATTGCTTTCTTCAGCCAGAGCCTAGATGACTATGAGGTGAGGTATTCTTTTATTGAGAAGCATGTGCTGGCAGTAATCAGAAGCTTGAAGAAATTCAAGCATTTAGTCTCGAACAAGGTCCAGTTGTTGGTCTCACATGCTGGGGTTAAGGACTTCCTCCTCAACAAAGATTTGAACGAGAAAAGGGCAGGGTGGATCACCCGTGTCATGGAGTATGACATTGAGATCAAGATCACCAAGCTGGTAAGAGGGAAAGGATTGTGTGAGCAGCTGATTTTGGGGAAGCAAAAAGAAGTATGTAATGAAGAAGAGGCTGTTTTGACAGTCCAGGACAGCCATGAGCCAAGTGGCAATCAAGAAGAAGACAATGCTGCCCCCACTCCCTACTGGACCCAAGGTATAATACACTTCCTAAGCACAGGCCTATGCCCTCTGGAGATGAACAAGACCCAAAGAAGACACTTCAAATTGCAGGTTGTCCCATATGCCATTGTTGATGGAGTTTTTTTCAAGAAAGATGTGAATGGAGTGCTGCTGAGATGCATTAGCACAAATCAGATTCATAGGGTGTTGGAAGAGTTCCATGGTGGACCAGCTGGTGGTCATTTTGCACCAAGAGTGACAGCTCTAAAATCATGAAGGTTGGTTATTATTGGCCTAAAATTTTCAGTGATTGATATGCATCGATTAAGAGGTGTAAGAATTGTGCATTCTTCACAGGAAAAGAGAAACTTGCTGCCCTTCCATTGCATCCAATCTCAGTTGACCAGCCATTCATGCAATGGGGTTTGGACTTCATTGGAGTCATTAATCCCAATTTAAGTCAAGGGCACAAATGGATTTTAACAACCACAGACTACTTCACCAAATGGACTGAAGCAGTAGCACTCAAAGAAGCAAATGAGTCTAGCATCTTAGACTTTTATGAGGGGATAGCAACTAGATTTGGTATACCTGCTACGATAATCTCAGATAATGCATTGGCATTCATTGGATCCAACGTGACTGAGTGGGCTGTCAAGAACGAGATCTACCTAAGCACTTCATCAAACTATTACCCTCAAGGTAATGGCCAGGCCGAGTCTACAAACAAGAACTTGTTGAGGATCATTAGGAGGACTCTTGATGAGAATCAGAGGTCTTGGCATACCAAACTAAAATCAGCCTTATGGGCCGATAGGATAACTCCCAAGAGATCCACAGGTAACTCTCCATTCAAACTTGTCTATGGAAGAGAGGCAATCTTGCCCATGTCACTTGAGTTGCCAACATTGGAACTCATGAAGCAATTAGAGTTGCTAGAGTTTGAGCCCATAGAGGTGAGATATGCAGAGTTGATGGAGCTACAGGAGGTCAGAAATCAGGCATCCCAAGCAATGGAAAAGGATCAAGCTTTGATCAAAAAGACCTTTGATAGGAAGGCCAAGGATAGATCTTTTCAGGTTGGAGATCTAGTGTTGAAATGGGATGTGGATAGAGCAAAACCGGGAAGGCATTCAAAATTTGATGTCATTTGGAGTGGCCCATACATGGTCACGAAGTGCAAGAACAACAATGCTTTCCAATTGGCCTCATTGGATGGTGAAGAACTGCAGATTCCAGTCAATGGAATCTATCTCAAGCGTTGCTTCTAGAGGGAAATTTACCACCTTGTAAATATTAGATTAGATTTTCATTCCTCCAAGTGCTTTGCACATTGTTTTGTTGTAGGTTAGTTTTGCTTTCCCTAAGTGCTTTGGCACAGCTTGCTGTCCCTGGAGATGTTTTGCAGTCCTTGCTTCCATCATGTGATATTCCATCTTCCTCCTTGCACATTCTAAGTCAGTTGAGGTTCTAAATAGAATATTTGATGACTCCATGCCCAATGGACTGCTTCAGGCAACTGGTATTTTCATCTAGCAGGTAGATGACCCCTCTGAGTCGCCAAAATTGTTATCCAAAATGGTGCCCCAACTCGTTTTTGTGGCTAACTCCTTGTGTTCTTGCCTCTCTTGTGCCTCAGTCTACATTTTTTGATTTTCAGGCATTCAAAGCTTTCTAGAAATGGCACCATCAGATAGAGCTCTCTCTCAACTTTCCAGAAAGGTAAAGTTTGCCTTCTAACTCCTTATATTTTTCAAGTTATGGCTCGACGGAGTTTTTCTGGAAAATTTTCCCATTTGAGGCCCGCAGCCAATAGGAAGCTGCCACGTGGCAGAGGAGTTCGGGGGTCAGAGGCAAATTTGAAATTTTTCCTAAAGAGTATAAAAAGGTCGATTTTCAAAGGAAAACCCGCGGAAAAGAGAAGGAGAGAGAATTCCAGAGCGAATCAGAGCTTGCCACATGGCATCTGACCAGCGGAGCGCAGGGAATTTTTGAAAAATTTTCCTAAGACAAAAAAAAGGTAAAATTTGAAAAATTTTCCCGCCGATCCGTTTTTGGGCTGTTTTTGCCCTAAATCTTCGAACGATCATATCTTTTGATCCAGAGCTCGGATTTTCGCGTTCTTTATATCATTGGAAAGCTATTAAAATTCTCTACATGATTCCATGGTCAATTTCTAATTTTGGTTTATTTTAGAGAGAGAAAAATCAAAAACGGTTCTGGTACGTGTCCATGGCCAGAAATGACATTTCAACAACCAAATTTAATACAGAATGGGTCGCACTCTTCTCCAATATGGTCAAAAATGACAGGGTATGGGTTTGTAAGGTCCTCCATTCTGTTTTAATGCATTTTCCATCAATGAGGAATGGGCTCCCACGTTTTTTACGTTTTCTCTCTCCTGGGCTCGACCCATGCACTGTAAAAGCCAGATTTGGCTCATTTATGTGAATTGACCCATGCACATGGAATTGACAGTGCAAACTCTGTGAATGCTTTCAGTCCTCTGTTTGTATTGTTTTACTTCATTTTAAGACCTCTAATTACATCTATCAGCTTGTGTATGTTTTCCCTTGTTGCATTTCATGAATTTGTGTCTATTTACATGGCAAAAAATGTTTCACCACTCCTTTTGGTGCATCACCATCTTTAGTTTAGTTTCATTTTTGTATTTTTATCCCCGTCTCCTTGCAATTTAGAGTAGGATTAGGATCTGAACCTCTGTAGTTGTGTAAAATATAGATCTAAATCAGAGGAGTTTGAGGAACCAGCCTCTAATCTGGAGATTCCTCTCTCATTTTCACAAGTCCCACACTTGGAGAGAGGTTTCCATGTTGTGCAATCACACTGGATGCCTAAAACATCAATTTAGAACCTTGATTTGCATCAAGGGGTGCTGCTGATTTGCAACAACAGCACCCACATGCACGCGCACCCATACTCAAACGCACACGCGCACGCGCACCCACACATGCACACGCACATGCAGACGTACACGCACACACACATGCACATGCACACGCGCACGCGCCTTCACACAGACACGTGCACACACACGCACACAAGCACGTGCATGCGCACGCACACGCACACACACACACAGACATGTACATGCACACGCACACAGACACACACATGCACATGCGTACGCGCACGCACAAGCAGACGCACACACACACACACACGCATGCAAACATGTACACGCACACACACAACAACGTAGTCACGCACACACACGCGCACGTGCACCCACACGTACACATACACGCACACATGCTCGCGCACGCACACTGACACACACGAATACACACATGCACATGCACACACCCACGCACACGCACCCACATTCACACCCACACCGACACGCACCAACACACACACATGCACACGCACACGCACATGCACACGCACATAGACACACACACGCACACGGACATACACACGTACACACACGCACATGAATACACACATGCATATGCACACACCCACGCACACGCACCCACATTCACACCCACACCCACATGCATCAGCACACACAGACACGCACACGCACACAGATATGTACACGCACACGCACACAGACACGAACAGACACACACAGGCACACACACATGCACAAGCGCACGCATACCCACACACACATGCACACTCACACTCACACACACACACACACGTACACAAACAAGTACAAGCACACACACACGTACACGCACGCACATGCACACACACACGCACACGCACATGTACACACACACACACGCAAAACACATCCAGGCACTCACACACAATTACACACGCACATGCACACGCACACGCGCACGCACGCACACAGACACACGCAAAACATGTACAGCCACTCACACACAATTACACATGAACATGCACATGCACACTCACATGCACACGCACACGGACACAGACACACACACGCACACGAATACGCACACACAGACATGCACACACCCACACATACGTGCAAGCGTACACACACGCACACGCGCACGCAAACACACATGCACACACACACATAAACGCACACGCACACGCACACCCACACGCACACACACACGCACATGCACACACACGCACACGCACAAGCACGCGCATGCGTACGCACACGCACACGTACACGCGCATACACACGTACACGTGCATGGGCACGCGCACGCACATGCACCTACGTACTCACACTCACACGCACATGCACATGCACCCACATGCACACCCACACCCACAACGCACAGACACACATACACGCACATGCACACGCACATGGACATGCACACGCATACAAACACACACATGCACAAGCACACGGACACGCACACGGACACGGACACGCACTCAGACATGCACACGCACATGCACACACCCACGCACACGTGCACCTGCACACGCACGTACATGCACACGCACACATGCACCCACATGCACACGCACACCTGCATATGCACGCGAATGCACACTGACATGCACACCCACACGCACACGCACATACACATACGCAAACACACACACACACACAAAATAACATACTCACGCGCACGCGCACGTACACGCACACGCACACACGCTCACATAAACACACATACACACACTCATACACACAATCTCACGCACACAGACACACAAATGCACACGCACACACACATGCACGCACACATACACACGTAAACGAACACACACACGCAAAACACATACAAGCACTCACACACAATTACACAAGCACATGCACATGTGCACGCACACTGACACGCACAAGCACACACACATGCACATGTACACGCACACACACACTCACACACGCACACACATGCAGACGTAAATGCACGCACACACACACACATACAAACACACACACATACACACACACACACAAACACATATAGGCACTCACACACCATCAGAAACGCACATGCACACGCACACGCACACGCAAAAACGCACAAGCACACGAACACGCACACGCACACGCACACGCACACGCGCACTCACATGTGCATGCACACAAACACGCACATGCACACGCCCTCACGCACCCATATGCACACCCACACCCACACGCACACGCACTTGCACACGCACCCACACGCAAACACGTAGGCACACCCACATGTGCATGCGCACCCACACTCACATGCACACGTGCACACACACGCACACACATGTACACGCACACACACATGCACGCACA
>CM034147.1:477013056-477015556 GCA_019776745.2 Taxus chinensis | reverse complement strand
CATGTACACGCACATGCACACAAACACACACACACACACACACACACACACACACACACACACACACACACAAGCGCACACACACCCACACAGACATGCATATGAACACTCACACGCACACACACACGTACATGCACACACACACACACACACACACACACGTAAAGAAGTACAAACACACAAACAATTACACAGAAACACACACGCACACGCACACGAATATGCACAAGCACATGAACACACCCACACACATGCGTATGCACACACACACGCACCCACATGCACACCCACACCCACACGCACCCACACAGGCACACGTACACCCATAGCCACACCTACACGCACATGCACACAGACATGCACACGCACACGCACACACACAAGCACACACACGCACACAGACATGTACACGCACACGCACACGCACACACATAAGTGCACACACAAGCAGATGCACACACACACACACGCGCGCATGCAAACACATACACGCACACACACAATAACGTATTCACGCACACACATGCGCATGCGCACCCACACATACACATACACACGCACACATACACACGCTTACGCCCACGCACACGCACACACACAAACACAAACATGTATAGGCAGTCACACACAATTACACACGCACACGCAGACATACATGCACACGCGCTTGCTCACGCACACAGACACACACACGCACACGAATACACACACGCACATGCACACACCCATGCACACACACCCACATTCACACCCATACCCAGACGCACTAGCACACACACAAGCACACACACACACATATGCACACAGTTATGTACACACACACACACAGACACGCACACGCACACGCACACGCACACACACAAGCACTTGCACACGCACACATGCACACACCCACGCACACGTGCACGTGCACACACACGTACATGCACGTGCACACAGGCACCCACATGGACATGCACACGCACACTCACACGCACATGCAAACAGACACGCACACACACACCTGCATGCGCACGCGAATGCACACTGACAAGCACACCCACACGCACACGCACATACACAAACACAAACACTCGCACTCGCACACGCACACACATGCACACACGCACACACATGCACACACATGCACGCATGCAAAAAAACACATACACACAATAACATACTCAGACACGCACGCACACTCACACAAACACGCATACAGACACACACACACACACTCTCTCACGCACACAGACACACAAATGCACACGCACACACATGCACCCACATGCACATGCACACGTACACGCACACACACACGCACATGCACATGCACACGCACAAGCACAAGCACATGCGCATGCGCACGCACACACAATTACACACACAATTACACAAGCACATGCACATGCGCACGCACACTGACACGCACACGCACACACACATGCACACACACACACACGCACAAACACATGCACATGTACACGCACACGCACACGCACACACGCACGCACATGCAGATGTAAACGGACGCACACACACACACACACACACATACAAACACACACATACACACACACACACACAAACACGTATAGGCACTCACACACCATCAAAAACGCACATGCACACGCACACGCACATGCAAAAACACACAAGCACACGAACACGCACACGCACACGCACACGTGCACTCACATGCGCACGCACACAAACATGCACATGCACACGCCCTCACGCACCCATATGCACACCCACACCCACACGCACACACACTTGCACACGCACCCACACGTAAACACGCAGGCACACCCAAATGTGCATGCGCACCCACACTCACATGCACACGTGCACACACATGCACACACACGTAGACGCACACACACATGCACACACACATGCATGCACACACACGTACATGCACACACACACGCACACGCACATGCACACGTACACGCACACACACACAGACACACACGCAAAACACGTACAGGCACTCACACACAATTACACACACACATGCACACGCGCACGCACATGCACGCACACAGACACATGTAAAAATCATACAGGCACTCACACTAAATTACACATGAACACGCACACGCACACACACAAGCACATGACTATGCACACACAGATATGCACACACCCACACATACGTGCAAGCGCACACACACAGGCACACGCACGCAAACACGCATGCACACGGACACGCACACGCACACGCACACGCACACACAAACACACGCACACCCACACGCACACACACACGCACACGCACACGCACGCGCACGCGTACGCACACGTACACGTACACCCGCATACACACGCACATGGACACGCACAAGCGCATGGGCACACACATGCACACGCACCTACGCATGCACATGCACACGCACCCACGTGCACACCCACACCCACACGCACACGCACACAGACACGCAGATGCACACAAACATGAGCACACACACACACACACACGCACACACACACGCACATGCACACGCACACACACACA
>CM034147.1:476953056-477008056 GCA_019776745.2 Taxus chinensis | reverse complement strand
AATATGCACAAGCACATGAACACACCCACACACATGCGTATACACACACACACGCACCCACAATGCACACCCACACCCACACGCACCCACACAGGCACACGTACACCCATAGCCACACCTACACGCACATGCACACAGACATGCACACGCACACGCACACACACAAGCACACACACGCACACAGACATGTACATGCACACGCACACAAACATGCACATGCACACACACACACATAAGTGCACACACAAGCAGATGCACACACACACACACGCGCGCGCGCATGCAAACACATACACGCACACACACAATAACGTATTCACGCACACACATGCGCATGCGCACCCACACGCACACATACACACGCTTACGACCACGCACACGCACACACACAAACACAAACATGTATAGGCAGTCACACACAATTACACACGCATACGCACACATACATGCACACGCGCTCGCGCACGCACACAAACACACACACGCACACGAATACACACACGCACATGCACACACCCATGCACACACTCCCACATTCACACCCATACCCAAACGCACTAGCACACACACACATACGCACACAGTTATGTACACACACACACACATAGACACGCACACGCACACGCACACACACAAGCACTTGCACACGCACACACGCACACACACGGACATGTATATGCACTCAGACACGCACACACACATGAATACACACACACACATGCACACACCCACGCACACGTGCACATGCACACACACGTACATGCACGTGCACACAGGCACCCACATGGACATGCACACGCACACGCACACGCACATGCAAACAGACACGCACACACACACACACACCTGCATGCACACGCGAATGCACACTTACAAGCACACCCACACGCACACGCACATACACAAACACACACACTCGCACTCGCACACGCACACGCACACGCACACACATGCACACACACACACACATGCATGCATGCAAAAAAACACATACACACAATAACATACTCACACACGCACACGCACACGCACGCACACTCACACAAACACACATACAGACACGCACACACACACTCTCACGCACACAGACACAAATGCACACGCACACACATGCACCCACATGCACATGCACACGTACACGCACACGCACATGCACACACACACGCACATGCACACGCACAGGCACAAGCACAAGCACACACACATGCACACAGACACGCACACGCACACCTGCATGCGCACGTGAATGCACACTGACATGCACACCCACACGCACACACACACACGCACACGCACATACACACACACACTCGCACTCACACACACACACGCACACACACACGCATGCACGTAAAATCACACACACACACAATAACATACACACACACACACGCACGCACACGCACACACACTCACACTCACACAAACACGCATACACACATGGTCATGCACATAGACACACAAATGCACACGCACGCACACATGCACATGTAAATGAACACACACGTGCAAAACACGTACAAGCACTCACACACAATTACACACACACACACACACACACACGCACACTGACACGCACACGCACAAAGACACGCACACACACATTCACACACACACACAAACACACACATGCACACGTACACATACACGCACACGCACACGCACACACACACGCACATGCAGACGTACATGCGTACACACACACACATACAAACACACACACACGCACACACACACACACACACGTAAAGACGTACAGGCACTCACACATCATCACAAATGCACATGCACATGCACACGCGCACTCACATGCACACGCACACAGACACGCACATGTACACGCACACGCAAACACCTACACACCTGCACATATACACATTCACACGCAAACGTGCACCCATATGCACACCCACACCCAACCGCACACGCGCACCCACACGCACACGCACATGCAGACGTACACGCACACACACATGCACACGCACACGCACACACGCCTACACACACACACACACAGACACACACACGCGCACGTGCATGCACACGCACACGCACACAGAAAAGCACATGAACACGCACACGCACACAAACATGCACACGCACACGCACACGCACACACACACGAGTACGCGCACGCACAGGCAAATGCACACACACACACACATGCAAACACGTACACGCACACACACAATAACATATTCACGCACATGTGCACATGCACACGCACGTGCATGTGCACCCACACGAACACATACACACGCACGCGCACGATTACGCCCTCCCACACGTACACACGCGCGCGCACACACACACACACACACAAAAACACATACAGGCAGTCACACACAATTACACATGCACATTCACATATACGTGCGCACGCGCTCAAGCATGCACACATACACACATGCACACACACACGCACACGAATACACACACGCACAGGCACACACCCACGCACACGCACCCACATTCACACCCACACTCACATGCACCAGCACACACGCACACGCACACGCACATGCACACAGATATGTACACACACATGCACACAAACACGCACGCACACACACACACGCACACGCACATGCACAAGCGCACACACACCCACACGCACATGCATACGAACACTCACACGCACACACACACACGTACATGCACACACACACACATGTAAACAAGTACAAACAGACAAACAATTACACAGAAACACACATGCACACGCACACGAATATGCACAAGCACATGAACACACCCACACACATGCGCATGCACACACACACGCACCCACATGCACACGTACCCACACAGGCACACGTACACCCATAGCCACACCTACACGCACATGCACACAGACATGCACACGCACACGCACACACACAAGCACACACACAATCACACAGACATGTACACGAACACGCACACAAACATGCACACGCACATGCACACGCATAAGTGCACACACAAGCAGATGCACACACACACACACACGCGCGCATGTAAACACATACACGGACACACACAATAATGTATTCACGCACACACATGCACATGCACACCCACACGCACACATACACACGCTTACGCCCACGCACACGCACACACACAAACACAAACATGTATAGGCAGTCACACACAATTACACACGCACACACACACATACATGCACACGCGCTCACGCACGCACACAAACACACACACGCACATGAATATACACACGCACATGCACACACCCATGCACACACACCCACATGCACACCCATACCCAGACGCACTAGCACACACACACGCACACACACACACACAGTTATGTACACACACACACACAGACACGCACACGCACACGCACACACACAAGCACTTACACACGCACACACACACACACACGGACATGTATATGCACTCAGACACGCACACGCACATGAATACACACACACACATGCACACACCCACGCACACGTGCACGTGCACACAGGCACCCACATGGACATGCACACGCACACGCACATGCAAATAGACATGCACACACACACTTGCATGCTCACGCGAATGCACACCCACACGCACACGCACATACACAAACACACACACTCGCACTCACACACGCACACGCACACACATGCACACACACACACATGCACGCATGCAAAAAAACACATACACACAATAACATACTCACACATGCAAACGCACAAGCACGCACACTCACACAAACACACATACAGACACGCACACACACACTCTCATGCACACATACACACAAATGCACACACACACACATGCACACATCCACACATGCACATGTACATGAACAGACACACACAAAACACGTACAAGCACTCACTCACAATTACACATGCACACACACACGCGCACGCACACTGACACGCACACGCATGCACACCCACACACACACGTAAAACACATACAGGAACTCACACACAATTATAAACGCACACGCACACGGACATGCACACGCACATAGACACTCACACACGCACACACACACACACAGAAAACACGTAAAGGCACTCACTCATAATTACACAGGCACACGGACATACACACGCACATAGACATGCACACGGACATGCACATGCACATGCACACACACTCACACACGCACATGAATATGCACACACACATGCACACACCCACGCACATGCACAATGCACACGCACACGCACACACGTACCCATGTGCACACGCACACGTACACGCACACTCATACACACACATACACGCACACGAACACGCACATGCACATGCGCATACACATGCACATGGACACACACACGTGCACGAAAATGCGCACGCACACGCACACTCACACGCACACACACACGCACCCATGTGTACACCCACATGCACACGCACACGCACACTCACACACACACTCACTCACACACACACACACACACACACACACACACACACACACACACACACACACACAAACACATATACGCACACACAAAGAAAATAACATACACACACGCACATGTGCACATGCACACACATGCACACACACATGCACATGTACATACACACACACACACACATAAACACACATACTCAAAAACACACATATGCACATGCACAGGCACAGGGACACACACACACATGTACATGCAAACACACTGTTGTTGCAAATCAGTAGCACCCCTGGATGCAAATCAAGGTTCTAAATGATGTTTAGAGCATGCAGTGTGATTGCACAACATGGAAACCTCTGTCCAAGTGTGGGACTTGTGAAAATGAGAGAGGAATCTCCAGAATAGAAGCTGGTTCCTCAAACTCCTCTGTTGATTTAGATCTATATTTTGCACAACTACAGAGGTTCTCATCCTAATTCTACCCTAGATTGTAAGGAGATAGGGATAAGAATGCAAAAATGAAACTAAACTAAAGATGGTGATGCACCAAAAGGAGTGGTGAAACATTTTTTGCCATGTAAATAGACACAAATTCATGAAATGTAACAAGGGAAAACATACACAAGTTGATAGATGTAATTAGAGGTCTCAAAATGAAGTAAAACAATACAAACAGAGGACTGAAAACATTCACAGAGTTTTCACTGTCAATTCCATGTAAAAATCTCTTGCATTCCACCATCAAAGAGGTATAAACCTGTTACAAACTGTGAAAAAGGTCTGATTCTTACAACTATCACTTGCTAGAGGTGAAAGAAGAAGTTTGCAATGCCAAAAAGTGTTCAACCCTGAAGAAATGAGCCAAATATGGCTTTTACAGTACATGGGTCGAGCCCAGGCGAGAGAAAACATGAAAAATGCATGGGAGCCATCCCTCATTGATGGAAAATGCATTAAAACAGCATAGAGGACCTTACAAACCCATACCCTATCATTTTTGACCATATTGGAGAAGAATGCGACCCATTCTGTATTAAATTAGGTTGTTGAAATGTCATTTCTGGCCATGGACACGTACTAGAACTGTTTTGGAATTTTCTCTCTCCAAAATGAACCAAAATTATAAATTGACCATGGAATCATATAGAAAATTTTAACAGCTTTCCAATGATATAAAGAACTTGAAAATCTGAGCTCTGGATCAAAAGATATGATTGTTTGAAGATTTAGGGCAAAAAAGGCCCAAAAACGGATCGGCGGGAAAAATTTTCAAATTTACTTTTTTTTGTCTTTGGAAAAAATTTCAAAAATTCCCGGCGCTCCACTGGTCGAATGCCACGTGGCAAGCTCTGATTCACTCTAGAATTCTCTCTCCTTCTCTTTTCCGTGGGTTTTCCTTTGAAAATTGACCTTTTTATACTCTTTTGGAAAAAATTCAAATTTGCCTCCGACCCCCGAACTCCTCTACCACGTGGCAGCTTCCTATTGGCTGTGGGCCTCAAATGGGAAAATTTTCCACAAAAACTCTGCCGAGCCATAACTTGAAAAATATGAGTTAGGAGGCAACCTTTACCTTTCTGGAAAGTTGAGAGAGAGCTCTATCTGATGGTACCATTTCCAGAAAGTCTTGAGTGCCTGAAAATCAAAAAATGTAGATTGAGGTACAAGAGAGGCAAGAACATGAGTTAGCCACAAAAACGAGTTGGGGCACCATTTTGGATAACACACACATGCACACACACACACCCACATGCACGCACTCACAAGCGAACGCTCACACGTACACGCACACGCACATATACAAACATGCACACTCGCACTTACACTCGCGCACGCACACACGCACACACACACACAAACACGTATAGGCACACACACAATAACATACTCACACACACATGCACATGCACATGCAGATGTACACTCACATGCACATGCCCATGCCCACGTAAACGCCTACAGACACGCACACGCACAAGCACATGCAGATGCACACGCACAAGAACATGCAGATGCACACGTGCACAGACATAGATGCGCACACGCACCCACACATGCTCATGCACAAAGACACGTAAATGCACACACACATGCACATGTGCATGCACATACACACGCACACGCACATGCACACAGACACACAAAATCACATGCACAGGCACACGCGCATGCACACGCACACGCACAGGCACACACATGTGCAAACACACACACACACACGTACACACACACGCGCACACTTACACACACATACAAACACACATGCACACCCACACCCACACGCACCTGCACAGGCACACGTACACACACAGGCACACATACACGCACATGGACACACACACGCACATGCACACGGATATACACATGCACACACACATGCACACGCACACGCACATGCACAAACATGCACACACACATGTACACACACTTAGACACGCACACACACACGAATACACACACGCACATGTACACACCCACACACACGTGCACGTGCACACGCACGTACACGTACACTCACACATGCACCCACATGGACATGCACACGCACACACACACACGCACACGCATAAGCACATGCACACGCACATGCACACATACACCTACATGCGCACGTGAATGCACATTGACACACACACGCACATGCACATACACAAACACACACACTCGCATTCACACACGCACGCACACACACACACACACACACACACACGCACACACGTAAAATCACACACACACAATAACATACTCATACTCACACGCACACGTGCATGTGCACGTGCATGCACACACACACGCACACACACTCACACAAACATGCATACACACACTCACACACACACACACACACAAATACACACGCACATGCACACGAACGCACACATTCACACATAAATGAACACACACGCGTAAAACACGTACAGGCACTCACACACAATTACACACACACGCACATGCACACGCACACACATAGACACGCACACACACACGCACACGCACAAACACACGCACATTTACACGTACACGCACACGCACATGCAAACGTACACGCGCACACACACACACATACAAAAACACACACACAAACACGCAAACACATACAGGAATTCATATACCATCACAAACGCACACACACACATGCACATGGACACTCACATGCACACGCACACAGACACGCACATGCACATGCACACGCACACACCTACACACCTACACATACGTACATGCGCACGCACACACGCACCCATATGCACACCCACACCCAACCGCACATGCACTTACACATGCACCCACACGTAAATGTGCACGTGCTCCCACACTCACTGTAGTGCCCACTCTCCTTGGACACTGTTTAGATACTGATCCTGACTCTATTGATCATTTTTTGATATTATTATATTTTGATATAACAGGATGTGTATATACTAGCTCATGGATCATTATGGACATTATCATGTTTTGATTAGCATGATGGTTAGATGTTACACTATGGATTAATATTGATCTGGATTCAGTTATTGTGCTTGAGGATCATTGAGACATTTTTATTATTATGTGGATAATGATATACTAGTTGACATGGAAAGGTTATTGATGTTAATTTTAGACATGTGACGTTGATTATTATGAATAGCTCTAGTATAGAAATCTATTGGATGATGATATAGTTAAAAATTAAATTTTAATGATAAATATTGAATCCTTGATATTGTTGTGATTTAAAATTAATAATTTTATGTTGCTTATGTCATTTGGATGTTTTGATGTGGCCACGAGGTCGAAGGAGGTATTTTACATTTTACAGGTTAAAATCACAACAATGTTGGGGGATTGGAGACTAACCATATTGGAGTTCAGTGTGAAATCAACAAGGTCACCATAGCAACTGTGTTTGATTGTGTGTTTAGTTGTTAGGATTTCCCATGGGGGGATTTCCATTATTGTGACCATAGGGTCATATATTATTTTGTGTTCCCTTTTTATTTATTATTGTGTGTATTTTATTTTGTAATGTGCTTTTATTGTAATTATTTAAATATGATAGTATTATGTGGGAGTCATATAGTTAAAATTTAATTAAATTAAATGGGATGTGGAATGTGAAATTAAATGTTTTTTCCTTGGTTGAAAATGAAATTTTATTTATATATTTTATAACCTTATGGTAATTAAATAAATCTTATGTCAAAAGGTTGTCATAAATAAATGTCATAGAAGTTAATGCATTTTAGAAGAGTGTGTAAGTTACCAAGTATGGGTTGTGTAAGAATTTGTAAGAGGTTGTAAGGTTGATTTTGGAAGGTCAAACACTCCTTCCTCTTTGAAATTCGAATTTGAACTTGGAGGACAAATTTGGAGGCTTGTGGGACAAGTTAAACTTATCCCACAGCTCTCAAAATCCTCCACCAACCATGTCTTTTAATTTGGAGTCAAAATCAGATTATTTTATTACATTTTGACATGTTTTTGTTTAAGTATTGATTGCACTTGTCTTATAAAATGTAAAAGCATTCCTTTTGGGGTATGGGCTAAATTGTGTATATAAGTAAATTTGTCATTTTTATTTTATGGTGATTTGTTGTTGATGTGGATTGCCTCTTGGGGAAGGAAGAAAAATGATGTGGCATCCCACTTGGAATCCACATCATCCTCTTCCACCCTCTCCTTTAAAATGTGAATTCCTCCTCATTTTGTGGTTGTTGAAGGTTGGAAATTTCATTCTTGGGTCAAATTTCTCTTGCATTTTGGAGGTTGCTTGGTGGAAGAAGAGGATTTGATTGTGCATACATTTACCTTGTTGTTTTGGGACTGTGTTTTAAGCATAAAAAAAACTACTATTTGGAAACAAGTCTCCATCATGGAGAGGTAGGCTCTCACTTTTTAAAATTGCTGTTGTTCCCTCTTTTAGCATGAAATTTGAATGTATTTGTGTTTGTAATTCTTAGAGGGATGGGTAGAATGCTTAGGGCATGGTGTGGAGAGAAGAATATGAGGTTTATTAGAGGAGGGATAAGGGATTTACCATTGGCACTTGTCTTGTGGAGGGAGTGTTGGTTGGGATCCACCTAGGGAAAAGAATATGCTTGCATTTCTTACTTTGGGGAGGTATAAGGGATAAATTTGGAGGAGGGATAAGGAGGGGTTGAGGAGGGATAAGGTTTATGGGATGGTTATGTTTTGGTGGTTTGTTTTAGGTGGATGCCCAATTTCAACATGGGAGGCATAAGGAGACCTCCATAGTTCTTTCTCTTGCTTGGCTTGCTTGCTTTGAGAAGGAGCCTTTGTTTTGATTAGAATTTTTGTTGTAGTTGAGAACTACATCTTTTTGTTTGTGCATTTCCTTGTGCATGTGAATGTATGTTATATGTGAAAGAAGCTATGTTGCCATGTGTTGTTTTATCATGTTCCATTTTAATATGGTTGGGGCTCGGGGGCTAATGGGGAAAGATGGCTTCTATTTTCCCATTGGGTATCTTGGTTGGGTGGAGAGTGTTGCCTTTCCCCCCTTCCTTGTTGTGATTCAAGTTACAAGAATGAAGAAATCAACAAGATGTTGTTTGGAGAAAGAAGAATATAGTTTGACATTCATCTCTTTGAGCAAACTTTTGTAATCCCTTCCCACTTCGCGTGGATGAGTTGTATAATTTGTAATGTGAAGCCATTGTATGGTAAATGGAAGTCTGAAATTTAATTGAAATGTAAAGATGAAACATTCTATTCTTTGTATTAGAAAAGACTGTCATACAGTTGTATATTTAACATTGAAATTCAAATGTAGAAATGAATTGTATCTTTCTGCTTAGTTTGAAAAGAAAATGGGAAGAATATTTCATACTTGTATTTGAAATTTGAAATCAGATCAAATTGGAAAAGAGATCAGTTGTAATGTTATTTGATTCTCAATAGAATTATGGCATTGGTTCTTGTAAAATTCTATTGCTGTCAAAGGATAAAGTTCCATTTTGAAAAGAATAAGAATCTCTATTTTTTTTATGTTGAGAAGATGCATATGAAATGAAATTAAATATTATTCTTTCTTACAAAATTGTATTGTTATCCAAAATGTGCCCCTGCTCATTTTTATGGCTAACTCCTTGTGTTCTTACCTCTCTTGTGCCTCAGTATCCATTTTATATTTTTTAGGCACTCAAATCTTTCTAAAAATGGCACTATTGGTTAGAGATCTCTCTCAACTTTCCAGAAAGGTAAAATTTTCCTCCTAACTCCTCATATTTTTCAAGTTATGGCTCGGTGGAGTTTTTGTGGGAAATTTTCCCTAAGGAGGCCCGCAGCCAATTGGAAGCCACCACGTGGCATATGTAGTGGTGGAGCATGGGGAAAATTTGAAATTTTTTCCAAAGACCAAACGGGTAAAAATTTAAACTTTTTCCCGCCGATCTGATTTTGGCCTATTTTTGCCCTAAATTTTCAAATCACCATATCTTTCGATCCAGAGCTCAGATTTTCACGTTCTTTATATCAATGGAAAGCTGGTGAAATTATCTACATGATTCTGGGGTCAATTTTGTATTTTTATTGAGTTTAGAGAGATAAAATCAAGAAACACCTCTGACACGTGGTAATGGCTAGAAATGACATTTCAACAACCAGTTTTAATGCAAAATGGGTCGCATTCTTCTTCAGCATGGCCAAAAATGTCAGGGCATGGGTCTGTAAGGATGCCCATACTATTTTAATGCATCTTCATTCAATGGGGAATGGCTTCCACGTTTTTTACATGTTTTCTCTCTCCTGGGCTCGACCCATGCATTGTAAAAGCTAGATTTGGCTCATTTTTTGAGGTTGAACATTTTTTGAATAGAAAGCTTCTTCTTTCACCTTCAACAAGTGATTTTTGTAAGTATCAGACCTTCTTCATGATTGTAACAAGTTTCTGCCTCTTTGATGTTGCAAATGCAAGGATTTTGACAGTGAAAAATGACAGTGTAAACTTTGTGATCAATTTTCAGTCCTTTGTTTGTATTGTCTTGCTTCATTTCAGACCTCTAATTGCATCTTATCAACCTGTGTATGCTATTTCTATTGTTGTAAATCAGCAACACCCCCTAGATGTTGATCAGATTTCTAGTTTGATCTTTTAGACATCCAGTGTGATTACACAACATTGAATCCTCTCCCCAAGTGTGGGACTTGTAAAATGGGAAAGGAATCTCTAGATTAGAGGTTGGTTCCTCAACTCCTTTGATCAAATTTATCACTTACAAGTTGCAGAGGTTTAAATTCCTAATCCTACCCTAAATTCCAAAGGAGACAGAGATAGAGAATGCAAAAAAGAAAGAACTAATGCTAATAGGTAATGCACCAAAGGAGTTGTAGACACCTGATGCTACATGAAATACACAATCTACAAGGAAACATAGTAGAAAACATGCACAAATACTCAAAATGTAATGAAAGATCAAGAAACCAATGATAGATATATGAAAGGATCAAGGGATTTTAATCACAGAACATATATCAACATCTCAGATCTAATATAGTACATTATAGTGATCCAGAGGCAAGAAAAGGTGCTGTATTACATGGAAAGGTAAAATTTCTTCACAAATTCTGCATAAGAGGAAGAAAAAGGAAGTTGCAGAGCTGAAAAAGTGTCTCCCTTTGCAAAAATGAACTCATTCTGGCTTTTACAGTGCAAACCACGACCCCAGGAGAGAGAAACATGGGAAAATGTGCAAGGGGTTCAACCATTGACCAAAATGCCATCAAAATAGCATGGGTGACCTGACAGACCCATTCCCTAACATTTTTAACCATGCTGGGAGAAAATGTAAGCCATTCTTCATTAAAATCAGTGGTTGAAACGTCATTTCTGTTCATGACCACGTGCCAGAAGCATTTTTTGATTTTCTCTTTCCAAACTCCACCAAAATGTAAAATTTACCCCAAAATCTTATAGAGAATTTAACCATCTTTCCATTGATATAAAGAACGTGAAAAACTGAGCTCTGGATCGAAAGATATGGCGATTTGAAGTTTTAGGGCAAAACAAGGCCAAATCGGGTCAGTGGGGAAAACAGGGCCAAGTTTTTGGACACTTGGCATGTCCTGATTGGCTGCGGGCCTTCTAGGGGAAAATTTCCCACAAAAATTCCATGGAGCCATAACTTCAAAAATACATGGAGTTAGGAGGAAAAATTTACCTTTCTGGAAAGCTGAGAAAGAGCTCTATCCAATGGTGTCATTTCTAGAAGGTTATGAGTGTTTAAAAAGCAAAATTTTGTGACTGAGGCACAAGAGAAGGAAAGATGAAAGGTAGTTAGCCAAAAAATCAGTAGGGGCACATTCTAGATAATAGTTTCATGTTGCATTTTATGAAATTGTGTCAATTTACATGAACAAGAAGTGTTCACCACTCCTTTGGTGTATCACCTATTAGTTTAGTTTCAATTTTTACAATTTCTATCTCTGTCTCCTTAGCATTTAGAGTAGGATTAGGATTCAAACCTCTGTAATTGTGCAAACAACATATCTGATCAAAGGAGTTTGAGGAACTAGCCTCTAATCTGGAGATTCCTCTCTCATTTTACAAGTCCCACACTTGGAGAGAGGTTTCAATGTTGTGCAATCACACTGGATGCCTAAAACATCAACTTAGAAACATGATTTGCATCCAAGGGTGCTGTTGATTTGCAACAACAGTTTTGGCACACCCGGTGGGACCTTAGAGGTCTCATTTTCATTGCAGAAAAGTTGATGTGCATTTGCTACAATTTTCTTGCATAAAAGAGCTATAAATTGCACATCTGGCGACTCCAAGGGGAAGAATTAGCTAGTTTTGGCAGTGTAGACCTGAAAACTCATGAGAAGAATCAACACAAGGTCAAGAGCTGGAGAGGAAGAGGTGCTATTTGAATATCTGCAGTTATCTCCAAGAATAAGGCAAAGTGGGAGGAGAATCCAAAGGTCTCCATCTCCACCAAATAGAACTCTCTCAACTCCTCCACCTGGTAGGCCTTTCATTCAGTCAATAAGGGTTCTAAGACCAATTAGAATGGCACAAAACAACCTCTATGTCAATTTCACTGGCAGCAGCCCACTTGCTCTCAATGCACAAAATCCAATCCCAGTTGCAGCATTGAAGAACATTCCATACTTCACTGGAGAAAATTAGACCTCACCTGGTGATCATGTTAAGGATATTGCTAACATTTGTGCAATCCATGAGATCAATGAGATACAAGTTGCTATTAAACTGCTGGCATTTTCATTCAAAGGGAAAGCTTTGCAATGGTTTAGGAGTCTTGCCTCAGGTTCTATTCAAAATTGGAATCAACTATGTATAGCCCTCCATGATCAGTTTGGGAAAAAGGGAGATAACTTGTTCCTTTTGGAGCAGCTGACAACTATCAAAAGAGCTCCCAATGAGTAGCTGACTAATTTTAATTTCAGATTTTAAAGGACTTGGGAGAGAATTTCAGTGGCAGTCAGGCCAATAGCAGAAGGTTCTTTTCTTTACTATCTCAAAGCTCTAAATTCTGATATTTCTATGTTGATTCAGTCCATGGGAAGCATAACTATCCCTATGGCTTATAGCATTGCCATTAGGGCTGAAAATTGTTTGATCCAAGCTGACAAACTAGCCCCTAGACCTCCCATGCCATTGTTTCCAAGTTTAGAGAGCCCAAACACTAATCAAGCACCTAATTTGGCTCCTTCTCCCACTCCTAGAAATCAGAGTTCAAATGAAGCTTCTACTTCATCTCCAAGTGCCCCAAATGAGCTTCAAGAAGTCATGAAGCAATTGCAAAATTTAGGTAATGAGCTGGTTACTCTCAAGAGGCAACAAGCCCAAAGTTTTAAACCTTCCTTCCAGCCTCAAGCTCAGCATAACAGGCAGCCATATCAACCTCATATACCACCCAATCCAGCTGTAAATCTAAATCAAGCAAGGCCTCCTACCAACATACCATTTCAGCCCTATAATCCAAATGTTATATCTGCCTCTAAGGCATTGGTGCCAACACAAAACAACGTTGCTCAGGAGTATGATTGGTGCTTTCCATGCAATGAACCTCAAAACCAATCTATGTGCTTCAACGGTGCCTTGAATCAAGAATTAATGGTGACAACTACTGGTGTGGAGGGTGAGGGCAGTCAAGGAAATGACCAACAAAAAGAAACATTACAGCAGTAATCAGCTCCAAATGACACCACACTTGTGAACTGGCAGGCAGAGGATTTTTGTGGCATAAATCAAACAATCTCTCAAGGTGTTGCAGCCAACACAAGGTCAAAAAGAAGGAATTTGGGTGAAGAACAACCATTAGCTCCAACCAATCCACAACCTTTTATGGCTCCACAAATGGTTGGAAAACAAAATCCAGTTGTAAATGCACAAGGGAAGCCAAGAACAACTCCTAGACCAACTCAAATACCAGTTGTTGCTGCCCATATGCAAGGGATGAATATGCAAACCAAGGGACAACAAAGAGATCCTTCATAACCATTTAGTATCATTGATCAGATGAAGAAGACAAATGTAAATATATCAATGTGGGAATCCTTATCTATCCCAGGCCAGAGAGATTTGCTACAAGCTGCCATGAAGGACTGGCCAACTTCGATTTAGCAAGTCCAAATGCAATAGAAGGTGCTCACAAATGCTGCCCAGCCTGAAGGGAATCATGGAGGACAACAAGGTAAAATGTTGAAGCCCCCTCCTTTTTATGTCTCATTAATCATTGGAAACCAATTGGTGCACAATTGCATGATTGATTCCAGGGCAAGTAGCTTAGTGATGCCTAAGCAAATAGATGATCAGCTAGGACTTCAAAATGAAACCATATCCAAAGGGGTAGTGGCAGTTGGATGGGACAGCAATACAATAATAGCCTTTGACATTGTGGAGAGCATTCAAAAAGACAAGGTATAGCCAAACATTCATGTGATTGTGAGGCCTTCAGTGCCAAATAACAATGTAAGTTGGCAAGTGTTTGAAAATGATCAGCAAATCATCCATTTCTTACAAGAAGAAGTTGAGTTCTTAGCTAAAAATCAGGAAAAATTGGAACAGTAGTATGGTGACCAGTGGTACAGCTAAGAACTAACAAGCTGCCCAAGGGACTTATCACTTTGGAGTCCATTTTCAATCCCAATGATCAGTTTAGGAAAGAGAAATCAAACATTCAAGTCAAGAGAGAAGATTCAATATCCATCTTGGTGGAAGAGAACAAACCATTAGAAATTGGGAAGATGACAACTGAACAAGAAAGGTATGAGTTCATACAGCTGTGTCAAGAGTTCCCTGATGTGTTTGCTTGGAGCTATGAATATTTGAAAGGTTTCAATCCCAAGTTATCTCAGCACACCATTGAGTTGGATCCAAATACTAAGCCCATCAGGCAGAAACAAAGGCCAGTCAATCCACACATGGAAACCTCTCATGAGGAAGGAATTGAACAAGTTGATTGAGTCAAGAATCATATTCCCAATCAAGCATTCTAGTTGGGTTGCCAACTTAGTTCCAGTCAGAAAGAAGAGTGGTGAGATCAGATTGTGCGTTGATTTCAGTGATTTGAATAGAGCATCTCTCAAGGACCATTACCCACTTCCTTCCATGGAGCAGATTTTACAAGTTGTTGCTGGCTCCGAAAGTTTTTCATTGCTTGATGGCTACTTAGGGTACAATCAGATTATGGTGAAGGAAGAAGATCAATTCAAGACATCATTCACAACCAAATGGGGAACTTATGCATATAGGAAAATGCCATTTGGGTTGTCCAACGCTAGAGCTACCTTCCAAAGAGAAATGGACATGGCGTTCAAAGGTTTGATTAACAACATGGTGCTGATATATCTTGATGATATCACTATTTTTTCAAAGAATGCAGCAGACCACCTCTCTCATTTGAGACAAGTCTTCCAAAGGTGCAGGAGATTTGGAGTGTCTTTGAATCCTAAGAAGTGTATCTTCCTAGCACATGAAGGAAAGCTCCTTGGCCATATTTTCTCCAAAGAAGGATTAGCAATTGATCCAGAGAGAGTTAAAGCCATAAGAGCACTACCATTTGCCAAGCCACAAGAAGGCACTTCAAAGTTTCTTGGGGAGAATAAATTTTGTTCGCAGGTTTGTCCCAGATTTTGTAGCCCTTGTCAAACCTATCACCAAGATGTTGAAGAAAAGCATGGCTTTTAAATGGACAACAAAAGGCAAGGAGAGTTTGAAGAAATCAAAGAAGGCCATCTCTCAAGCACCAACTCTCATCAACCTGGACTTCTCCAAGGATTTCATCCTTTATGCGTTTGGAGGTGATGATACTATTTCTACAATTTTGGTACAGCAGTTTAAAGACAATGATGAGCAGCCAATTACTTTCTTCAGCCAAATCCTGGAGGACTATGAGGTGAGATATTCTTTCATTGAGAAGCATGTTCTTGCAGTAATCAGGAGCTTGAAGAAATTCAAGCATCTAGTTTCAAACAATAAGGTCCACTTACTGGTTTCTCATGCGGGGGTTAAAGACTTCCTCCTAAACAAAGACTTGAATGAAAAAAGGGCAGGTTGGATTACTCGTGTCATGGAGTATGACATTGAGATCAAAGTTACCAAGTTGGTAAGAGGAAAAGGATTGTGTAAGCAGCTGATTCTGGGCAAGAAAAAAGGAGTATGTAATAAAAAAGAGGTTGTTTTGACAGTTTAAGACAGCCATGTGCAAGGTAGCACTCAAGAAGAGGATAATGTTGTCCCCACTCCTTGCTAGACCTAAGGTATAATGCACTTCCTAAGCATAGGCCTATGCCCTCCATAGATGAACAAAACCCAAATAAGACACTTCAAATTGTAGGCTGTCCATATGCCCTTGTTGATGGTGTTTTGTTCAAAAGAGATGTGAATGGAGTGCTGTTGAGATGCATTAGCACAAATCAGATTCATAGGGTGTTGGAAGAGTTCCATGGTGGACCAGCTGGTGGTCATTTTGCACTAAAAGTGACAGCTCTAAAAATCATGAAGGCTGGTTATTATTGGCCTAAGATTTTCAGTGATTGCTTTGCGTGGATCAAAAGGTGCAAGAATTGTGCATTCTTCACAGGTAAAGAGAGGCTTGCTGCCCTTCCATTGCATCCAATTTCAGTTGACTAGCCATTCATGCAATGGGGTTTGGACTTCATTAGAGTCATTAATCCCAATTCAAGCCAAGGGTATAAGTGGATTTTGACAGCCACAGACTACTTCACCAAGTGGACTGAAGTAGTAGCACTCAAGGAAGCAAATGAGTCTAGCATCTTAGACTTCTATGAGGAGATAGTAACCAGATTTGGCATACCTGCTACAATAATCTCAGATAATGCATTAGCATTCATTGGATCCAAGGTGACTGAGTGGGCTGTCAAGAACGGGATCTACCTAAGTACTTCATCAAACTATTACCCCCAGGGTAATGGCCAGGCTGAATCTACAAAAAAGAACTTGTTGAGGATCATTAAGAGGACTCTTGATGAAAATCAGAGGTCTTGGCATACCAAACTGAAATCAGCCTTATGGGCTGATAGGATAACTCCCAAGAGATCCGCAGGTAACTCTCCATCCAGGCTTGTTTATGGAAGAGAGGCAATCTTGCCCATGTCAGTTGAGTTACCAACATTGGAACTCATGAAGCAGTTAGAGTTGCTAGAGTTTGGGCCCATGGAGGTGAGATATGCATAGTTGATGGAGCTCCAAGAGATTAGAGATTAGGCATCCAAAGCAATGGAGAAGGATCAAGCTTTGATCAAGAATACCTTTGATAGGAAGGCCAAGAGTAGATCTTTCCAAGTTGGAGATCTAGTGTTAAAATGGGATGTAGATAGAGCAAAATCGGGAAGACATTCAAATTTGATGCCATTTGGAGTGGCCAATACATGGTCACAAAGTGTAAGGACAACAATGCCTTCCAATTATCTTCATTGGATGGTGAAGAACTACAGATTCTAGTCAATGGAATATATCTAAAGCATTGCTACTAAAGGGAAATTCTCCACCTTATAAATATTAGCTTAGGTTTTCATTCCTCCAAGTGCTTGTGCACATTGTTTTGCTGTAGATTAGTTTTTCTTTCCCTAAGTGTTTTGGCACAGGCTTGCTGTCCCTGGAGATATTTTGTAGTCCTTGCTTGCATCAGGTGATATTCCATCTTCCTCCTTGTAACATTCTAAGTCATTTGGGGTTCCAAACAGAAAATTTTATGACTCCATGCCCAATGGGTTGCTTCAGGCAACTGGTAGCTTCATCTAGCAGGCAGATGACCCCTCTGAGTAGCCAAAATTGTTATCCAAAATGTGCCCCTGCTAATTTTTATGGCTAACTCCTTGTGTTCTTACCTCTCTTGTGCCTCAGTCTCCATTTTTTATTTTTAGGCACTCAAATCTTTCTAAAAATGGCACCATTGGATAGAGCTCTCTCTCATCTTTCCAGAAAGGTAAAGTTTTCCTCTTAACTCCTCATATTTTTCAAGTTATGGCTCGGCGGAGTTTTTGTGGGAAATTTTCCCTTAGGAGGCCCGCAGCCAATAGGAAGCCACCATGTGGCACATGGAGTGGTAGAGCGCAGGGAAAATTTGAAATTTTTACCGAAGACCAAATGGGTAAAAATTCAAACTTTTGCCCGCCGATCTGATTTTGGCCTGTTTTTGCTCTAAATTTTCAAATCGCCATATCTTTCGATCTAGAGCTCGGATTTTCACGTTCTTTATATCAATGGAAAGATGGTGAAATTATCTACATGATTCTGGGGTCAATTTTTCATTTTGGTTAAGTTGAAGAGATAAAATCAAAAAATTCCTCTGGCACGTAGGTAATGGTCAGAAATGACATTTTAACAACCAGTTTTAATGCAAAATGGGTCACATTCTTCTTCAGCATGGCCAAAATGTCAGGGCATGGGTCTGTAAAGGATGCCCATGCTATTTTAATGCATCTTCATTCAATGGGGAATGGATTCCATGTTTTTTAAACACATTTTCTCTCTCCTAGGCTCGACCCATGCATTGTAAAAGCCAGATTTGGCTCATTTTTTGAGGTTGAAACATTTTTTGGATAGCAAGCTTCTTCTTTCACCTTCAACAAGTGATTTTTACAAGTATCAGACCTTATTCATGATTGTAACAGGTTCTACCTCTTTGATGTTGCAAATGTAAGGATTTTGACAGTGAAAAATGACAGTGCAGACTCTATGATCAATTTTTAGTCCTTTGTTTGTATTGTCTTGCTTCATTTCAGACCTCTAATTACATCTTATCAGCCTGTTTATGATGTTTCATGTTGCGTTTGATGAAATTGTGTCAATTTACATGAACAAGAAGTGTTCACCACTCCTTTGGTGTATCACCTATTAGTTTAGTTTCAATTTTTACACTTTCTATCTCTGTCTCCTTGGAATTTAGAGTAGGATTAGATTCAAACCTACTGAAATTATGCAAATAATAGATCTGATCAGAGGAGTTTGAGGAAACCAGCCTCTAATCTGGAGATTCCTCTCTCATTTTACAAGTCCCACACTTGGAGAGAGGTTTCAATGTTGTGCAATCACACGGGATGCCTGAAACATCAACTTAGAAACCTGATTTGCATCCAGGGGTGCTGCTGATTTGCAACAACATGTATATCAAAACTAGAAAATCAGAGATGCTTTTAGTTTGAATTACATGGATGTTTGATAAGAAACTACATTGGATTAAGTTTAGGAATCATTGATGTTTGAATTTAAAAAAAGAGACACAAACCAAATTTAAAGCAACAACTTGTTGTTTTAAAGTTAAATTTGGTAATGTACATTTAAAAAAAAAAGAACAGTTCACTTTTATACTTCCCAATCAATTTAAAAATACTATGAATTAACATGCTGAGACTATTCTGAACCCAGCTTGACAAGGAAAATTCGAGAAAACAATTCAATCAATCCAATTTTGAATCAATCCCCTTCCTTCCTAAGTCATTTTCTGTTCCTTGTTGGATAAAAACACAACTTTAATAAATTGATCAAATTGACACCTTTAAAACATTATAATTATTTCCTAAGTTGATCCTCCATGTCTGTTTGACATGTTGAGTGAAGGAAGAGTCCAACTTTTATAAAATTTGTAAGTTGAAAATTGCCAGTTTTAAAATTATAACACCTGCAGATCGATTTCTTAAAATTGACCATCAAAACATTATCAAATTCTAAAATTTATGATTTTTTTGCAAAGAGGACTCTGAGAGATTTCCGGAAAGTCCAAGTTTGCCAAAAATGGAGCTTCCTATCAAAAATTATGGCCATTTGAAGTTTTACTTCAAAATGGCCATCCCAAACCAGAAACGAAATAATTCGACCTTAAAAAATTTAAAATTTGAACTTTAGAGAAAAAATTCCCAAAACAACCTCCTAATGTCAATTTCACTGGCGAGGCAGCCCACTTGCTCTCAATGCACAAAATCCACTCCCAGTTTGCAACATGGAAGACATTCATACTTCACTGGAGAACTTAGACCTCACCTGGTGACATGTTAAAAGATATTGCCTAACATTTGTGCAATCCATGAGATTCAATGAGATACAAGTTGCTATTAAAAACTGCTGGCATTTTCATGCAAAGGGAGCTTTGTACAATGGTTTAGGAGTCTGCCGTCAGGTTCTAATTCAACATTGGAATCACCTATGTATAGCCCTCATGATCAGTTTTGTAAAAAGGGAGATACTTGTCCTTTTGGAGGCCATCTGACTAACTATCAAAAGAGCTCCCAATGACTAGCTGACTATTTTAAATTTCAGCATTTAAAGGACTTGGGAAGAATTTCAGTGGCATCAGGCCAATATCAGAATGTTCGTTTCTTTCACTATCTCAAAAGCTCGTAAATCCTGATATTTCTATTTGTTCAAGTCCATGGGAACATAACTATCCCTATGGCTTATAGCCTTTCCATCTTAGGGGCTGAAAATTGTTTGATCCAGCTACAACAAACTAGCCCCTATACCTCCCATGGCCATTGTTCCAATGTTTAGAGTAGCCCAACCCAATCAAGCACCTAATTGCTCCTTCTCCCACTCCTAGAAATCAGAGTTCAAATAAGGCTTCTCCTGCATCTCCAAGTGCCCCCAATTAGCTTCAAAGAAGTCATGAAGCACTTGCAAAATTAGGTAATGAGCTGGTTACCTCTCAAGAGGCAACAAGCCCAAAGTTTTAAACCTTCCTTCCAGCCTCAAGCTCAGCATAACAGGCAGCCATATCAACCTCATATACCACCCAATCCAGCTGTAAATCTAAATCAAGCAAGGCCTCCTACCAACATACCATTTCAGCCCTATAATCCCAAATGTTATATTCTGCCTCTAAAGGCATGGTGCCCAACACAAAACAACGTTGCTCAGGAGTATGATTGGTGCTTCCATGCAATGAACCCTCAAACCAATCTATGTGCTTCAACGGTGCCTTGAATCAAGAATTAATGGTGACAACTACTGGTGTGGAGGGTGAGGGCAGTCAAGGAAATGACCAACAAAAAGAACATTACAGCAGTAATCAGCTCCAAATGACACCACACTTGTGAACTGGCAGGCAGAGGATTTTTGTGGCATAAATCAAACAATCTCTCAAGGTGTTGCAAGCCAACACAAGGTCAAAAAGAAGGAATTGGGTGAAGAACAACCATTAGCTCCAACCAATCCACAACCTTTTATGGCTCCACCAAATGGTTGGAAAACAAAATCCAGTTGTAAATGCACAAGGGAAGCCAAGAAACAACTCCGAAGACCAACTCAATACCAGTTGTTTGCTAGCCCATATGCAAGGGATGAATATGCAAACCAAGGGACAAACAAGAGATCCTTCATAACCATTTAGTATCATTGATCAGATGAAGAAGACAAATGTAAATATATCAATGTGGGAATCCTTATCTATCCCAGGCCAGAGAGATTTGCTACAAGCTGCCATGAAGGACTGGCCAACTTCGATTTAGCAAGTCCAAATGCAATAGAAGGTGGCTCACAAATGCTTGCCCAGCCTGAAGGGAATCATGGAGGACAACAAGGTAAAATGTTGAAGCCCCCTCCTTTTATGTCTCATTAATCATTGGAAACCAATTGGTGCACAATTGCATGATTGATTCCAGGGCAAGTAGCTTAGTGATGCCTAAGCAAATAGATGATCAGCTAGGACTTCAAAATGAAACCATATCCAAAGGGGTAGTGCAGTTGGATGGGACAGCAATAACAATAATAGCCTTTGACATTGTGGAGAGCATTCAAAAAGACAAGGTATAGCCAAACATTCATGTGATTGTGAGGCCTTCAGTGCCAAATAACAATGTAAGTTGGCAAGTGTTTGAAAATGATCAGCAAATCATCCATTTCTTACAAGAAGAAGTTGAGTTCTTAGCTAAAAATCAGGAAAAATTGGAACAGTAGTATGGTGACCAAGTGGTACAGCTAAGAACTAACAAGCTGCCCAAGGGACTTATCACTTTGGAGTCCATTTTCAATCCCAATGATCAGTTTAGGAAAGAGAAATCAAACATTCAAGTCAAGAGAGAAGATTCAATATCCATCTTGGTGGAAGAGAACAAACCATTAGAAATTGGGAAGATGACAACTGAACAAGAAAGGTATGAGTTCATACAGCTGTGTCAAGAGTTCCCTGATGTGTTTGCTTGGAGCTATGAATATTTGAAAGGTTTCAATCCCAAGTTATCTCAGCACACCATTGAGTTGGATCCAAATACTAAGCCCATCAGGCAGAAACAAGGCCAGTCAATCCACACATGGAACCTCTCATGAGGAAGGAATTGAACAAGTTGATTGAGTCAAGAATCATATTCCCAATCAAGCATTCTAGTTGGGTTGCCAACTTAGTTCCAGTCAGAAAGAAGAGTGGTGAGATCAGATTGTGCGTTGATTTCAGTGATTTGAATAGAGCATCTCTCAAGGACCATTACCCACTTCCTTCCATGGAGCAGATTTTACAAGTTGTTGCTGGCTCCGAAAGTTTTTCATTGCTTGATGGCTACTTAGGGTACAATCAGATTATGGTGAAGGAAGAAGATCAATTCAAGACATCATTCACACCAAATGGGGAACTTATGCATATAGGAAAATGCCATTTGGGTTGTCCAACGCTAGAGCTACCTTCCAAAGAGAAATGGACATGGCGTTCAAAGGTTGATTAACACATGGTGCTGATATATCTTGATGATATCACTATTTTTTCAAAGAATGCAGCAGGACCACCTCTCTCATTTGAGACAAGTCTTCCAAAGGTGCAGGAGATTTGGAGTGTCTTTGAATCCTAAGAAGTGTATCTTCCTAGCACATGAAGGAAAGCTCCTTGGCCATATTTTCTCCAAAGAAGGATTAGCAATTGATCCAGAGAGAGTTAAAGCCATAAGAGCACTACCATTGCCAAGCCACAAGAAGGCACTTCAAAGTTTCTTGGGGAGAATAAATTTTGTTCGCAGGTTTGTCCCAGATTTTGTAGCCCTTGTCAAACCTATCACCAAGATGTTGAAGAAAAGCATGGCTTTTAAATGGACAACAAAAGGCAAGGAGAGTTTTGAAGAAATCAAAGAAGCCATCTCTCAAGCACCAACTCTCATCAACCTGGACTTCTCCAAGGATTTCATCCTTTATGCGTTTGGAGGTGATGATACTATTTCTACAATTTTGGTACAGCAGTTTAAAGACAATGATGAGCAGCCAATTACTTTCTTCAGCCAAATCCTGGAGGACTATGAGGTGGATATTCTTTCATTGAGAAGCATGTTCTTGCAGTAATCAGGAGCTTGAAGAAATTCAGCATCTAGTTTCAAACAATAAGGTCCACTTACTGGTTTCTCATGCGGGGGTTAAAGACGTCCTCCTAAACAAAGACTTGAATGAAAAAGGGCAGGTTGGATTACTCGTGTCATGGAGTATGACATTGAGATCAAAGTTACCAAGTTGGTAAGAGGAAAAGGATTGTGTAAGCAGCTGATTCTGGGCAAGAAAAAAGGAGTATGTAATAAAAAAGAGGTTGTTTTGACAGTTTAAGACAGCCATGTGCAAGGTAGCACTCAAGAAGAGGATAATGTTGTCCCCACTCCTTGCTAGACCTAAGGTATAATGCACTTCCTAAGCATAGGCCTATGCCCTCCATAGATGAACAAAACCCAAATAAGACACTTCAAATTGTAGGCTGTCCCATATGCCCTTGTTGATGGTGTTTTGTTCAAAAGAGATGTGAATGGAGTGCTGTTGAGATGCATTAGCACAAATCAGATTCATAGGGTGTTGGAAGAGTTCCATGGTGGACCAGCTGGTGGTCATTTTGCACTAAAAGTGACAGCTCTAAAAATCATGAAGGCTGGTTATTATTGGCCTAAGATTTTCAGTGATTGCTTTGCGTGGATCAAAAGGTGCAAGAATTGTGCATTCTTCACAGGTAAAGAGAGGCTTGCTGCCCTTCCATTGCATCCAATTTCAGTTGACTAGCCATTCATGCAATGGGGTTTGGACTTCATTAGAGTCATTAATCCCAATTCAAGCCAAGGGTATAAGTGGATTTTGACAGCCACAGACTACTTCACCAAGTGGACTGAAGTAGTAGCACTCAAGGAAGCAAATGAGTCTAGCATCTTAGACTTCTATGAGGAGATAGTAACCAGATTTGGCATACCTGCTACAATAATCTCAGATAATGCATTAGCATTCATGGATCCAAGGTGACTGAGTGGGCTGTCAAGAACGGGATCTACCTAAGTACTTTCATCAAACTATACCCCCAGGGTAATGGCCAGGCTGAATCTACAAAAAAGAACTTGTTGAGGATCATTAAGAGGACTCTTGATGAAAATCAGAGGTCTTGGCATACCAAACTGAAATCAGCCTTATGGGCTGATAGGATACTCCCAAGAGATCCGCAGGTAACTCTCCATCCAGGCTTGTTTATGGAAGAGAGGCAATCTTGCCCATGTCAGTTGAGTTACCAACATTGGAACTCATGAAGCAGTTAGAGTTGCTAGAGTTTGGGCCCATGGAGGTGAGATATGCATAGTTGATGGAGCTCCAAGAGATTAGAGATTAGGCATCCAAAGCAATGGAGAAGGATCAAGCTTTGATCAAGAATACCTTTGATAGGAAGGCCAAGAGTAGATCTTTCCAAGTTGGAGATCTAGTGTTAAAATGGGATGTAGATAGAGCAAAATCGGGAAGACATTCAAAATTTGATGCCATTTGGAGTGGCCAATACATGGTCACAAAGTGTAAGGACAACAATGCCTTCCAATTATCTTCATTGGATGGTGAAGAACTACAGATTCTAGTCAATGGAATATATCTAAAGCATTGCTACTAAAGGGGAAATTCTCCACCTTATAAATATTAGCTTAGGTTTTCATTCCTCCAAGTGCTTGTGCACATTGTTTGCTGTAGATTAGTTTTTCTTTCCCTAAGTGTTTTGGCACAGGCTTGCTGTCCCTGGAGATATTTTGTAGTCCTTGCTTGCATCAGGTGATATTCCATCTTCCTCCTTGTAACATTCTAAGTCATTTGGGGTTCCAAACAGAAAATTTTATGACTCCATGCCCAATGGGTTGCTTCAGGCAACTGGTAGCTTCATCTAGCAGGCAGATGACCCCTCTGAGTAGCCAAAATTGTTATCCAAAATGTGCCCCTGCTAATTTTTATGGCTAACTCCTTGTGTTCTTACCTCTCTTGTGCCTCAGTCTCCATTTTTTATTTTTAGGCACTCAAATCTTTCTAAAAATGGCACCATTGGATAGAGCTCTCTCTCATCTTTCCAGAAAGGTAAAGTTTTCCTCTTAACTCCTCATATTTTCAAGTTATGGCTCGGCGGAGTTTTGTGGGAAATTTTCCCTTAGGAGGCCCGCAGCCAATAGGAAGCCACCATGTGGCACATGGAGTGGTAGAGCGCAGGGAAAATTTGAAATTTTTACCGAAGACCAAAATGGGTAAAAATTCAACTTTTGCCCGCCGATCTGATTTTGGCCTGTTTTTGCTCTAAATTTTCAAATCGCCATATCTTTCGATCTAGAGCTCGGATTTTCACGTTCTTTATATCAATGGAAAGATGGTGAAATTATCTACATGATTCTGGGGTCAATTTTTCATTTTGGTTAAGTGTGAAGAGATAAAATCAAAAAATTCCTCTGGCACGTAGTAATGGTCAGAAATGACATTTTAACAACCAGTTTTAATGCAAAATGGGTCACATTCTTCTTCAGCATGGCCAAAAATGTCAGGGCATGGGTCTGTAAGGATGCCCATGCTATTTTAATGCATCTTCATTCAATGGGGAATGGATTCCATGTTTTTTAACACATTTTCTCTCTCCTAGGCTCGACCCATGCATTGTAAAAGCCAGATTTGGCTCATTTTTTGAGGTTGAACATTTTTTGGATAGCAAGCTTCTTCTTTCACCTTCAACAAGTGATTTTTACAAGTATCAGACCTTATTCATGATTGTAACAGGTTTCTACCTCTTTGATGTTGCAAATGTAAGGATTTTGACAGTGAAAAATGACAGTGCAGACTCTATGATCAATTTTTAGTCCTTTGTTTGTATTGTCTTGCTTCATTTCAGACCTCTAATTACATCTTATCAGCCTGTTTATGATGTTTCATGTTGCGTTTGATGAAATTGTGTCAATTTACATGAACAAGAAGTGTTCACCACTCCTTTGGTGTATCACCTATTAGTTTAGTTTCAATTTTTACACTTTCTATCTCTGTCTCCTTGGAATTTAGAGTAGGATTAGGATTCAAACCTCTGAAATTATGCAAATAATAGATCTGATCAGAGGAGTTTGAGGAACCAGCCTCTAATCTGGAGATTCCTCTCTCATTTTACAAGTCCCACACTTGGAGAGAGGTTTCAATGTTGTGCAATCACACTGGATGCCTGAAACATCAACTTAGAAACCTGATTTGCATCCAGGGGTGCTGCTGATTTGCAACAACATGTATATCAAAACTAGAAAATCAGAGATGCTTTTAGTTTGAATTACATGGATGTTTGATAAGAAACTACATTAGATTAAGTTTAGGAATCATTGTTGTTTGAATTTAAAAAAAAGAGAGACAAACCAAATTTAAAGCAACAACTTGCTGTTTTAAAGTTAAATCTGGTAATGTACATTTAAAAAAAAAGAACAGTTCACTTTTATACTTCCCAATCAATTTAAAAATACTATGAATTAACATGCTGAGACTATTCTGAACCCAGCTTGACAAGGAAATTTTGAGAAAACAATTCAATCAATCCAATTTTGAATCAATCCCCTTCCTAAGTCGTTTTCTGTTCCTTGTTGGATAAAAACGCAAATTCAATAAATTGATCAAATTGACACCTTTAAAACATTCTAATTCTTCCCTAAGTTGATCCTCCATGTCTGTTTGACATGTTGAGTGAAGGAAGAGTCCAATTTTTATAAAATTTGTAAGTTGAAAATTGCCAGTTTTAAAATTATAAACCCTGCAAGTCGATTTCTTAAAATTGACCCTCGAAACGTTACCAAATTCTAAAATTGATGTTTTCTGTGCAAAGAGGACTCTAAGAGCTTTCCGGAAAGTCCAAGTTTGCCAAAAATGGAGCTTCCTATCAAAAGTTATGGCCATTTGAAGTTTTACTTCAAAATGGCCATCCCAAACCAAAAACGAAATAATTCGACCTTAGAAAAATTTAAATTTGAACTTTAGAAAAATTTCTAAAAAAATTCCGCGGCCCCCAACCAATCACGTGCTGACACGTGGCAGGGGGTGCACTGATCAAAATGGAAAAACTTAACTTTTTGCCCCTTTTGGAAAAATTTCACTTTTTCCTCTGCTGGCCTGTGGCCAATCAAAAAGCGGCACGTGGCCATTTGAGCAAGTGCGGAGGCATGGAGGAAAATTTTCCTTTGGAAAATTGAGACTTTGGTTTTGGGAAAAATTTCAAAGTTTTCCCCTCGACCCTCTCGCCCACACCAATCACGTGATGACACGTGGCATTGGGAAAATTTTCCCAATTTTCTCCCTATCCCTGCGGACTTCCAAGGGAAAATTTTCCCCTAAAACTCCGCCCGGCCATAGCTTGAGTTTTACAAGGAGTTAGGAGGACTACTTTATATGGTTGGAAAGGTAAGGAAATTTCCTATCCAATGAGTCTAGTTTAGGAAAGTTTTGATAAATCTAAGTGTTTTAAAAATATAGTTGAAGTTCAGGGCTTAATAGAGAGCAGGCCTGGCGATAAATTTCTTCCTGAACCTTAGAAAAACTTGTAACCTCCAGATTCGAGCCTTGTAAGCTTGTTATAAGATAAAGATGGAAATCTTGTGTTTGGTTAATCAGAATTTGTTCCAGAATCCTATTTAGTTTCAAACTAGTGTCTTGCGACTTGGTTGAAAACTCTTCCTATAAAATAAAAATAAAAAAATTATTCCATAATTTTCCTAGTTTGTTTCTTGGTCTCAAGTGGTAGTTGAAGCAGGCATTACACTTGGTATCAGAGCAGTGGTTCAAAATCTTGGACCATTGGGCACACTAGAAACATTGAGACTTGAAACCTATAACTAGCAAATTGATAATCTAGAAAACAAAACTAATTGGAAATTAGACATGTTAGTAAACTTAGAAAAATGAAGAAAACTCAAGGTAATGAAACTAACTCCCACTCTGGTCTGAGCAGGGAGCTCAGACGGAGCAGGAGGAACATTCACAGAGGCTCAGAGTCACCACCACCACCACCACCACCAATAGACCAGGGTTTAGCAGCTATCCTACCACAGATTTTACAGACCCTCCAAGATGTTAATGCCGCCTTACGCAGAGGATCAGTAGGAGGGCACTCAGGCACACAGGATAGAGATACTTCCATTGAGGACATGCACCTCCTCCACAGGGTGAGGAGGATGGAGGAGAGAATTTTCATGGAGAGTCATCTAGAGCAGAGTCTCCTTTGAGGGGACATGGTGACCATATTTCAGGACAAAGAGAGAGGTCTCGCAGCCCTAGGCCCGGGGACAAGCAGGCAGAGAGGCCCAGAGGTCGTCAGACCACAGCTGCGGATCACATCAGGGAGATCTTGAAGCTTAGGCCCTCACATTATTCAGGTGACACAGGTCGTTTCCAAGCAGAGGCCTTGGCTGGTTAGCTTGAACGGTTGCTTTAAGATTTGTCCTTGTTCTAGCAACACGAAAGCTCGTGTTGCGATCCATCTACTAAAGGACAGAGCTAGAGTATGGTGGAGGACAGAGGAGCAGAAGCTCCATATAGATTCGGAGACAGTCACTTGGGAGCTGTTTGAGGAGAGATTCAAGAGTAGACACTTGCCACGGAGATTCATACAGCAGAGGATCGATGAGTTCCACGACCTTCGACAGGCTTCCCTTACAGTGGCCGAGTATGAGAATAGCTTCCTGGACCTATTATCCAAATGTGCCCCCTGCTCATTTTGTGGCTAACTCCCTTTCATTCTTTCCTTCTATTGTGCCTCAGTCATAATTTTTTACTTTTTAGGCACTCAAAACCTTCTGGAAATGACACCATTGGATAGAGCTCTTTCTCAGCTTTCTAGAAAGGTAAAGATTTCCTCCTAACTCCACGTATTTTTCAAGTTATGGCTCGGCAGAGTCTTTGTGGGAAATTTTCCATTGCAAGGTCCGCAGCCAATCAAAACTCGCCACGTGTCCAAGTCAAAAATATCAAAGCGAACCGATTTTGGCCTATTTTTGCCCTAAAACTTCAAATCGCCATAACTTTCGATCCAGAGCTCAGAATTTCACGTTCTTTATATCAATGGAAAGATGGTGAAATGCTATACAAGATTCCATGGTCAATTTTGAATTTTGGTTTAGTTTGGAGGGAGAAAATCAAAAAACACTTTTGGTACGCGCCCATGGACAGAACTGACATTTCAACAACCAATTTTAATGCAAAATGGGTCGCATTCTTCTCCAGCATGGTCAAAAATGTCAGGGCATGGGTTTGTAAGGACCTCCATGCTGTTTTTAATGCATTTTGGTCAATGGGGAATGGCTCCCATGTTTTTTCACATTTTCTCTCTCCTGGGCTCGACTCATGCACTGTAAAAGTCGGATTTGGCTCATTTTTCAAAGGGGGAACACTTTTTTTGCACAGCAAGCTTCTGTTTTCACTTTCAACAAGTGATTTTGGCAAGTATCAGACCTTCCAGGGATTGTAACAGGTTTTTCTGCCTCTTTGGTGTTGGAATACAAGGATTTTGATGTTGAAAATCACAATGCAGGCTCTGTGAATGCTTTCAGTCTTTTATATGTGTTGTTTGCTTCATTTCAAACCCTTGTTTATAGCTTATCAACCTGTGCATGATGTTTTATGTTGCAATTTCTGATTTGTGTCGATTTTCATGAGCAAGAAGTGCTCACCACTCCTTTAGTGTATCACCCTTATCAGTTTAGTTTTAATTTTTGCATTTCTTATCCCTGTCTCCTTGTAAATTAAGATAAAATTAGGATCTAAACCTCTACAGTTGTGCAAATAATAGATCTGATCAGAGGAGTTTGAGGAAGCAGCCTCTAATCTAGAGATTCCTCTCATTTTACAAGTCCCACACTTGGAGAGAGGTTTCAATGTTGTGCAATCACACTGGATTCCTAAAACATCAACTTAGAAACCTGATTTGCATCCAGGGGTGCTGCTGATTTGCAACAACAGGACCTACTTCAGTGTGTTGATTACATGCAGGATGAGCAGGTGCGGATCCACAGGTTCATCCGGGGCCTTAATATAGGCATTGGAGGTGCTGTTCGGATCCACTGCCCACAGACATTAGCAGAGGCAGTTGAGAAGGCCTACATTGCAAAGGAGACTCGGGGTAAAACCCAGCAGGCTAGAGACCGGGTTAGGAGCCGTATTCAGCAGTTGTAGGATAGTAGATCGAGGGGGTCGGCTCCTCTTCCTCGTGGTGGTCAGCATTCTTCATAGTCATCTTTCAGGCCACAGCAGCAGTAGCAGCAGTCCCACTCACCTTTTAGGCCTCCTCAGAGAGTTGATGCACAGAGAGGTCAGAGCATGGGGCCTCCTAGGGGTCCCACCAGGACACAGGGTGGAGCTAGAGCTCAATCAGTAGGAGCTCGACCACAGAGGCCACAGCAGACTATGGATGGATCATCAGGGTCCACGACACCTACCTCTAGGGCACCTTTTGGCGGTGCTGCAGTTTGGAGGATGTCAGGTGGTTGCTTCGGGTGTGGAGTAGCGGGACACTTTTGGAGAGATTGCCCCCAGAACCCTAATAAGGGTAAGGCACCCATCTCAGCGCCTACAGTCGGAGACATGGGACGGAGTCACAGGATCTATGCAGCAGTCGAGAACCACCAGGCTGAGCACTAGAGCATGGTCATTGAGACTACAGGTAGCATTGGAGGTGTTCCTACTTCTATATTGTTTGATTCTGGTTCTTCTAATTCGTTTATTGCACCATTCTTGGTAGAGCGATGCAGGCCAGTGGCTGTTAGACAGGGTCATAGTTGGGATGTCGAGATGGCTTCGGGAGCCAAGGTCTCGGTAGACTCCTTAGTAAAGGAGTGTGTTGTTAACTTGGGACCTTTCACCACCACTTCAGATCTCCGCGTACTTCCTTTGGGCTCGTATGGAGTCATTTTAGGCATGGATTGGTTGTCTGCACATAGGGCCAGGATGGATTGCTATCATAAGACTATATCTTGTGTAGACGATCTTGGAGTTGAGTTGGTGATTTCTGGGGTCAGGAGACCTGTTTCTATTCGCACTATCTCTGCTATGCAGCTCAAGCGGTGTGTGCAACGGGGTTGTCAGATGTATGTAGTTACAGTCAGTGACTGAACAGAGGATGGGTCTAGTGGACCATCGCTAGATGACCATCCCATTTTGAGAGAGTATGCAGATGTTTTCCCAGGGGAGCTACCGAGGATGCCATCCCCATGTGAGATTGATTTCCATATTGATCTGGTTCCAGGAGCAGAGCCTATCTCACGAGCTCCTTATCGGATGACCACCCCAGAGCTCTGTGAGCTCAAGTTGCAGCTGGAAGGCCTTCTAGAGAAAGGCCTTATTTGTCCTAGTGTATCCCCTTGGGGTGCACCGGTTATTTTTGTTAAGAAGAAGGATGGATCCTTGCGGTTGTGCATAGACTACCGCCAGCTGAATAAGGTAACGATCAAGAATCGTTATCCCCTACCTCGCATTGATGACTTGTTTAATCAAATGAGGGGAGCCACGGTGTTCTCTAAGATTGATCTCAAGTCTGGGTACCATCAGTTGAGGATTACAGAGACAGACATCCATAAGACTGCTTTTCGTACGAGGTATGGGCACTATGAGTTCACAGTGGTGCCTTTCGGTTTGACAAATGCCCCCGCAGTGTTTATGAGTTTGATGAATGGGGTATTTAGGACCTTCTTAGATCGCTTCGTGCTCATCTTTCATGATGACATTCTGATTTACTCGCGTACGCGTGAGGAGCATGAGGGGCACCTTCGTTAGGTTCTTCAGTGTCTTCGTGAGCAGCAACTTTATGGGAACTTGGAGAAGTGTGCTTTCTTTCAGTCAGAGATACAGTACTTGAGTCATATCATCTCAGGGGAAGGTATCGCAGTCGATCCTTCCAAGATTAGAGCCATTATGGATTGGCCAGCACCCACTACAGTGACAGAGGTGCGCAGCTTCATGGTTTTAGCAGGCTACTATAGGAGATTTGTTCAGGACTTCTCTCGGATAGCACTCCCCATCACTTCCCTTCAGCGGAAAGGGAAGAAGTTTGTTTGGTCAGACAGGTGTGAGCCGGCCTTCACGACCCTGAAGGGATGCCTCACTACAGCACCTATTCTTGCAGTACCGGATCCACATGGTGATTTATTTGTATGCACAGATGCTTCGTTGGCAGGCCTTGGAGGTGTTCTTATGTAGGAGGGCAGAGTTGTAGCCTTTAAGTCTCGCAAACTCAAAGATCATGAGCTTAATTATCCTACCCATGATCTTGAGCTTGTGGCAGTTGTGCATGCTTTAGTTCGATGGAGACACTTTCTTCTTGGTCAGAGATTCACACTCAGGACAGATCATTTGAGCCTTCGCCACCTCTTCACTCAGCCCAATCTAAATGCTCGTCAGAGGCGTTGGATGGAGTTTCTTTGTGAGTACGACATGGAGATAGAGCATGTGAAAGGGAAGGAGAATTTGGTTGCAGACGCTCTCAACAGACGGAGGCATTTGAGCATGGCTACTTCAGTGAGCATAGATTTACGGAGCAGGATCCTTTAGCAGCTTCCTCTTGACATTTTCTACATTGCAGCATGAGTAGAGATTGAGTCCCAGAGACCCCTTGAGGGGAAATCTGATGGTTTCTCACTAGAGGCAGATGGTCTTCTCAGGCACAGAGGTTGGATTTATGTTCCTAAGGATGGAGACTTGAGGCAGGACATCTTGACAGAGGCACATCATGCACCCTATTCAGCCCATCCTGGGGTGAAGAAGATGCACGCCACCTTGAGACAGTTATATCACTGGAGAGGTCTTCGCAGGGATGTGGTTCAGTTTGTGTCATGTTGTTTAGAGTGCTAGAAAGTGAAGGCCAAGCATCAGCATCCAACTAGCCTTCTCTATCCTCATGCTATACCGGAGTGGAAATGGGACACCATTTCCATGGATTTCATTGTTGGGTTACCAATGTCAAGATATCATCACGATGCCATCATGGTCACGGTTGATAAATTGACAAAAGTAGCTCACTTTTCACCGGTAAAGACCACCTATAAAGCTAGTGTGGTGGCACGTGTTTACTTGGATGAGATTGTCAGGTTACACGAGATTCTGTGAAAGATCATTGTGACCGCGATCCTTTATACACTTCCCATTTCTAGACTACCATGCAGTATGTTCTCGGGATGAAGATTAACTTCAGCACAACCTATCACCCAGAGACATATGGATAGACTGAGAGGGTGAATCATATTTTAGAGGACATGCTCAGGATGTACGTGATGGATCAGCAGTCTAAGTGGGAGGAGTATCTGTACCTTGTGGAGTTTGCCTACAATAATAGTTTCTAGAGTTCTATAGGCATGGCTCCTTTTCAGGCCTTGTATGGTAGGGAGTGCAGGACACCCCTTAGTTGGGATAGGTTAGAGGATAGAGTATCTCTTGGACTAGCGCTCTTACAAGACATGGAGCAGCAGGTAGTGTTGATCAGACAAAGATTACAGGAGGCACAGGATAGGCAGAAGAAGTACGTTGATCAGCATAGAACCGAGTGTAATTTTGATGTGGGCATGAAGGTTTTCCTTCGTGTTAGGCCACATAAGAGCCTGATCCATTATGGAAAAGGTTCTAAGTTATCTCCTCGGTTCATTTGACCTTTTGAGATCTTAGAGAGTATCGGCCCGTTGGCCTACCGTCTAACATTGCCACCCAACTTATCTCGCATACATGATGTGTTTCATGTTTTTATTCTTAGGAGATATATCACAGATCCTTCTCATGTGTTGGATTGGACATCATTGTAGGTGCAGGATCAGGGATAGTTGATGGTGGATCCCGTCCGTACCATAGATCGCAGGACCATGGGCCTTCGAGGCAGAGAGATTGATCAGGTACGGGTGCAGTGGGACAGGTATGATGAGACTACAGCCACTTGGGAGGATGCTACTATGTTACGAGTGCAGTTTCCACATTTTTTCCAGTGACTTCTAGGAGGAAGTTGAGTCTAAGGGGAGGGGGATATAATGCCCACTCTCCTTTGACACTGTTTAGATATTGATCCTGACTCTATTGATCATATTTTGGATATTATTATATTTTGATGTAATAGGATGTGTATATACTAGCTCATGGATCATTATGGACATTATCATGTTTTGATTAACATGATGGTTAGATGTTAGACCATGGATTAATATTGATTTGGATTCAGATTATTGTGCTTGAGGATCATTGAGACATTTTTATTATTATGTGGATAATGATATACTAGTTGACATGGACAGGTTATTGATGTTAATTTTAGACATGTGACATTGATTATTATGAATAGCTCTAGTATAAAAATCTATTGGATGATGATATAGTTACAAATTGAATTTTAATGATAAATATTGAATCCTTGATATTGTTGTGATTTAAAATTAATAATTTTATGTTGCTTATGTCATTTGGATGTTCTGATGTGGCCACGAGGCCGAAGGAGGTATTTTGCATTTTGTAGGTTAAAATCACAACAATGTTGGGGAACTGGAGACTAACCATATTGGAATTCAGTGTGAAATCAACAAGGTCACCATGGCAACTGTGTTTGATTGTGTGTTTAGTTGTTAGGATTTCCCATGGGGGGATTTCCATTATTGTGACCATAGGGGCATATATGTGTGTATGTTTATTTTGTGTTCCCTTTTTATTTATCGTTGTGTGTATTTTATTTTGTAATGTGCTTTTACTGTAATTATTTAAATATGATAGTATTATGTGGGAGTCATATAGTTAAAATTTAATTAAATTAAATGGGATGTGGAATAGTGAAATTAAATGTTTTTGCCTTGGTTGAAAATGAAATTTGATTTATATATTTTATAACCTTATGGTAATTAAATAAATCTTATGTCAAAAGGTTGTCATAAATAAATGTCATAGAAGTTAATGCATTTTAGAAGAGTGTGTAAGTTACCACATATGGGTTGTGTAAGAATTTGTAAGAAGGTTGTAAGGTTGATTTTGGAAGGTCAAACACTCCTTCCTCTTTGAAATTCGAATTTGAACTTGGAGGACAAATTTGGAGGCTTGTGGGACAAGTTAAACTTGTCCCACACCTCTCAAAATCCTCCACCAACCATGTCTATTAATTTGGAGTCAAAATCAGATTATTTTATTACATTTTGACATGTTTATTGTTTAAGTATTGATTGCACTTGTCTTACAAAATTTAAATGGATTCCTTTTGGGGTATGGGCTACATTGTGTATGTAAGTAAATTTGTCATTTTTATTTTATGGTGATTTGTTGTTGATGTGGATTGCCTCTTGGGGAAGGAAGAAAAATGATGTGGCATCCCACTTGGAATCCACATCATCCTCTTCCACCCTCTCCTTTAAAATTTGAATTCCTCCTCATTTTGTGGTTGTTGAAGGTTGGAAATTTCATTCTTGGGTCAAATTTCTCTTGTATTTTGGAGCTTTCTTGGTGGAAGAAGAGGATTTGATTGTGCATACATTTACCTTGCTGTTTTGGGACTGTGTTTTGAGCATCAAAAGAACTGCTGTTTGGAAACAAGTCTCCATCATGGAGAGGTAGGCTCTCACTTTTTAAAATTGCTGTTGTTCCCTCTTTTAGCATGAAATTTGAATGTATTTGTGTTTAAAATTCTTAGAGGGATGGGTAGAATGCTTAGGGCATGGTGTGGAGAGAAGAGTATGAGGTTTATCAGAGGAGGGATAAGGGATTTACCATTGGCACTTGTCTTGTGGAGGGAATGTTGGTTGGTATCCACCTAGGGAAAAAAATATGCTTGCATTTCTTACTTTGGGGAGGTATAAGGGATAAATTTGGAGGAGGGATAAGGAGGGGTTGAGGAGGGATAAGGTTTATGGGATGGTTATGTTTTGGCGGTTTGTTTTAGGTGGATACCTAATTCCAACATGGGAGGCATAATGAGACCTCCATAGTTCTTGCTCTTACTTGACTTGCTTGCCTGGAGAAGGGGCCTTTGTTTTGATTGGAATTGTTGTTGTAGTTGAGAACTACATCTTTTTGTTTGTGCATTTCCTTGTGCATGTGAATGTATGTTATATGTGAAAGAAGCTATGTTGCCTTGTGTTGTTTTATCATGCTCCATTTCAATATGGTTGGGGCTCGGGGGCCAATGGGGAAAGATGACTTCTATTTTCCCATTGGGTATCTTGGTTGGGTGGAGAGTGTTGCCTTTCCCCCTTCCTTGTTGTGATTCAAGTTACAAGAATGAAGAAATCAGTAAGTTGCTGTTTGGAGAAAGAAGAATATAGTTTGACAATCATCTCTTTGAGAAAAATTTTGTAATCCCTTCCCACTTCGCGTGGATGAGTTGTATAATTTGTAATGTGAAGCCATTGTATGGTAAATGGAAGTCTGAAATTTAATTGAAATGTAAAGATGAAACATTCTATTCTCTGTATTGGAAAAGACTGTCATACAGTTGTATATTTAACATTGAAATTCAAATGTAGAAATGAATTGTATCTTTCTGCTTAGTTTGAAAATAAAATGGGAAGAACATTTCATACTTGTATTTGAAATTTGAAATTAGATCAAATTAGAAAAGAGATCGGTTGTAATGTTATTTGATTTTCAATAGAAGTATGGCATTGGTTCTTGTAAAATTGTATTGCTGTCAAAGGATAAAGTTCCATTTTGAAAAGAATAAGAATCTTTGTTTTTTTTATGTTGAGAAGATGCATATGAAATGAAATTAAATGTTATTCTTTCTTGCAAAATTGTATATCAAAACTGGAAACTCAGAGATGCTTTTAGTTTGAATTACATGGATGTTTGATAAGAAACTACATTGGATTAAGTTTAGGAATCATTGCTCTTTGAATTTAAAAAAAGAGAGACAAACCAAATTTAAAGCAACAACTTGTTGTTTTAAAGTTAAATATGGTAATGTACATTTAAAAAAAAAAAAGAACAGTTCACTTTTATACTTCCCAATCAATTTAAAAATACTATGAATTAACATGCTGAGACTATTATGAACCCAGTTTGACAAGGAAAATTCGAGAAAACAATTCAATCAATCCAATTTTGAATCAATCCCCTTCCTAAGTCGTTTTCTGTTCCTTGTTGGATAAAAAAGCAACTTCAATAAATTGATAAAATTGACACCTTTCAAACATTATAATTCTTCCCTAAGTTGATCCTCCATGTTTGTTTGACATGTTGAGTGAAGGAAGAGTCCAACTTTTATAAAAATTTTAAGTTGAAAATTGCCAGTTTTAAAATTATAAACCCTGCAGATTTATTTCTTAAAATTGACCATCAAAACTCTAGGAAATTCTAAAATTAATATTTTATGTGACAATAGGACTCCGAGAGCTTTCCAGAAAGTCTAAGTTTTCCAAAAATAGAACTTCCTATCAAAAGTTATGGCCATTTTAAGTTTTACTTCAAAATGGCCATCCCAAACCAAAAACGAAATAATTCGATATTAGAAAAATTTAAATTTGAACTTTAGAAAAATTTCCAAAAAATTTCCGCGGCCCCCAACCAATCACGTACTGACACGTGGCAGGGGGTGCACTGATCAAAATGGAAAAACTTAACTTTTTGCCCCTTTTGGAAAAATTTCACTTTTTCCTCCGCCAGCCCGTGGCCAATCACAAAGCACCACATGGCCATTTGAGCAAGTGTGGAGGCATGGAGGAAAATTTTCCTTTGGAAAATTGAAACTTTGGTTTTGGGAAAAATTTCAAATTTTTCCCCTCGACCTTCTCACCCACTCCAATCACGTGATGACACGTGGCATTTGGAAAATTTTCCCAATTTTCTCCCTGTCCCCGTGGACCTCCAAGGGAAAATTTTCCCCTAAAACTCCGCCCGGCCATAACTTGAGTTTTACAAGGAGTTAGGAGGACTTCTTTATATGGTTGGAAAGGTGAGAAAATTTTATATCCAATGAACCTAGTTTAGGAAAGTTTTGATAAATCTAAGTATTTGAAAAATATAGTTGAAGTTCAGGGCTTGATAGAGAACAGGCCTGGCGATAAATTTCTCCTTGAACCTTAGAAAAACTTGTAACCTCCAGATTGGAGCATTGTAAGTTTTTTATAAGATAAAGATGGAAATATTGTGTTTGGTTAATCAAAATTTGTTATGGAATCCTATTTAGTTTCAAACTAGTGTTTTGCAACTTGGTTGAAGACTCTTCCTATAAAAAAATAAATTAGTCCATAATTTTCCTAGTTTGTTTCTTGGTCTCAAGTGGTAGTTGAAGCAGGCATTACACTCACACACACACACACACACAAACACATACACACATGCAGACGTACATGCACACACACATGTACATGCACACACAGACATGTAGACGTACACGCACACACATGCAAACGCACATGCACACACGCCTGCACACACACACAGAGACACGCACACGAGCACATGCACACACACAAGCACATGAACACACACACGCACACGCACATGCACATGCACACAAACATGTACACACACATGCACATAGACATGCACATACACACACACAAGTACGCGCACACACAGGAAAACACACACGCACACAGACATGTACACGCACACACACACACAGACATGCACATGCACACACACACATGCAAACACGTGCACACACACACACAATAACATATTCATACGCATGTGGACATGCACACACACATGCACGCACACCCACACGCACATACACACGCATGCGCACACACATGATTATGCCCTCGCACACTCACACGCGCACACACACACACACAAACACATATAGGAAGTCACACACGATTACACATGCACATGCACACATACATGCACATGTGCTTGCGCACACACATGCACACACACGCACAGGCACACACCCACGCACACGCACCCACATTCACACCCACACCCACATGAACCAGCACAGACACACACACTCACACAGATATGTACACGCACATGCACACAGACACACACACGCACATGCACAAGCACACGCACATGCACACGAACACTCACACACACAAACACATGTACATGCACATACACATGCACGTAAACAAGTACACACATGCAAACAATTACAGAGAAATGCACACGCACACGCACATGAATATGCACAAGCACATGCACACACCCACACACACGTGCATCCACACACACACGCACCCACATGCACACCCACACCCACACGCACCCGCATAGGCACACGTACACCCATAGCCACACCTACATGCACATGCACACACACACGCACACACACACAGACATGTACATGCACATGCACACGGACATGCACACACACACGCACATGCGTACGTGCATACACAAGTAGATGTACTCACACACGCATGCTGTAACATCCCCATTTTAAGATACTAGAACAAGGAATTTTTTTTTTATAACGTTCTCTATTTTGAATTATATAATTCAGACACACGTTCAAGTTTTAATAATTGTTTTCTACCCAAACAACACAGTTTGGAACACACAATTTGCTTTTAAAACTAATGTTCCCTGTTCGCATGTTTACAATATGGAACACACATTTAATGCCAGTCAATCTTATAACAGATTCTATATGATGCTGTAAATGACTCGAAGAACTGCCGATCTCCCATTTTTATGGCTCGGAGTTTCAACGATCTTTCATTTCATGACTTGGCAACTACCGATCCTTCATGTTCGTTCATGCATAGTATATTATATATACAAGTTCTCTTAACCATTTCCGGTTATCGAAGTGATCCATTTAAGAAGCCTATCTGAATATCTGTTACTGATATTCATCTGACATCCTGCATCTTAAATTAAGTGATTAGGACAACGCAACCAGCACTTGTGATACTTTGGCCAAAGATTTTCACATGCTTTGCATGATCATATTCCTGGATGTGATACACATCAATGGAATACATCCTTCACTTCACTTCACCTGTTATCTAGAATGGTCTTTCTTGGTTCCTACCAGTCCTTTCAATTTAAGGTCAGATTTAAACTTGCAATTTCCAACTAGCAATATGAACGAATATAGGAAGGCACTCCTGGTAACTAAAGATACGCAGACATATGGTGTTGTTCCCCATGACTCCGTGTGTCTAGTTATCTTTAGTCCTCCGGAGTCACTCCATATACGTGATCATACTCCTATCCCTAGCCAAGAACTTCTCATTCAGCCTATGTATTCTTGATGATTTAATTCGGGAGGGCATTGTAATATGTCAGCTATAACATTGTGTCGTCATGAAGACCCTGTCTTCATGAAGACACCTTGCTGTAGCTGGCATATGTCAATGTCCTACGGAATCCTCCCATCGAGAGTACACATCCTGCTCAAGTGATTTGGATATGATCTTAATATTTAAGATCAACTTTCAGCAACCATGCTGATCCTTTATCCTCGTTCCCGTTACAGTTGTATGTAGCTAAGAGAGACTAAATCCGTCCTCTAGCTTGCTATGCATCTTCTCCTTCGTACCTAAGGGCTGCATTTTCTCTACTTGGTTCTCTTCTTAATCTTTGGATTAAGCAGCCCATTACCGACGGACGTGATAATTTGAACTTTTTAAACTTAACCAAGTTTTTCACAACTGTAACTAAATTCAGAATTCCAGCTTATTAGACGTCATCTAAACGAGGTCTAATTCCCAATAAATGTATTCATTTATTCTCCTTAAACTTACATAGTTAAGGTTCATTAGATCTGGATATATTTATCCCATATCCTATCTTTCTGAATTTAGCATACGAGGTTATTGACGGAGTCCGAAAATGAAGTTCAACTACTCCTAAGTAAATCGATATTCCTTAGCTTCCAAGCTAATCCTGAATACCTATTAGTTATGGAATCATATTCTTCCTAATCCTTTTTAATGTCAATTAAAAATTCATCTTTACCCAAGTATGAACTAATTGCACATTTCAACTTAAAAGTTGCATTTAGGTAAGAATAGATATCAATTCCTTTTTAACATCCATCCAAGGACAATTAAATAAATCCAAATCAAGAAATAACATTATGTTTCCAATTTAATCAACAATATCAAACTGATATAGTTTTTAAAATATCACACTTGTATTTGTATTCATCAATCCATTTCATAATCCATACATTTGCCAATCCAACTGACTGGACTTTGTTTATATAAAACATCATTACAACTCATAGATAGAAGAATGTACTTTCTTCTTTTCACAATTCCTCATAGAGGAATAACAACTAACAAATACAATTCATCTTCAGATAATCAAAAGAAGCATCAGAAAATAGCCATGTCTTCGTTCTAATCAAATTCCATCTGTAAAATTTCTTACACGGGTCAGTTCAATGAACTGAGCATATTAAGCACTTGTCATTAAAATGAGGTGTTTTAATTAACTGTCTCAATAAAAGAACCCTATTTTTATGAAACAACAGTATGAACATCAATCAAGAATTAAACGTCAAAAAGAATGGACATCATAACAACTAAACCATCAAAATACCATCCCAATCAGCCAAGAATTATTGTCCTATTTTCCACATAACCATTACAAGTTCCAGATTACAATATTTGTAAAGTTTAGGAATACAAGTAAGCATACTGCTGATATAACATAACTGTTATCCTTTCCATTCCTTTCATTAGTAATAAATGCAAAGGGTAAAACTAACTGAAACGTAAACCAATTACTTTCCTTTCAGTTCATGCATCTCATTTGATTCCAAGCAATCAAGTACAGACGAGAAAGCAAACGGCAAGGAATATAGTTGCTCATACCCAAGCAATACAAAATTCGTTCTTAAACGATTACAGATTTCCAACTGTATGAAAGAAGAAAAGATCATTTTTCCAAGTTATCCATCCACATTCCTATTTCTTTCCTCATGACTGTCCTAAAAATTGAATCCAAACAAGACACAAATCAAGATAACAGTTCAGAGTGAAACTTACAAAATCCATTCGGAATTCACTTTCCAGCAGCAAGAATAATTTCATTCATAATCAGCTTTAAATGAAAACAAGGAAGAATTTATCGTCCTTATCAATACTTCATTTAAATCAGGCTCATATGAATACCAAAAATAGGTTAGTACAACATCATATTTATCATAGAACAAATAGTATAAGGATGCATACTGTGTACTTACTGTACTAGAAGACTCCATACTTCTTTCACTGTATTTTTAACCAAATAAACAGTTATACAATCACGCAATCAATTATTCACATGACCTTCTATATCCATGAATCGCATACAGTTCAAAATACAATTTACACATTGTTGTTACCTACAGCAAGACCAAATCATAATGCACAGTAAGGCTTCCAATGCTATTTCTAGAATTCAACAGCAAGAAGAGAAGAATTCATTCCTTTCACCTTTCAATAAGAAAACAACCATTTTCTTCAAACTCAACAAGAATTGTTCAGGTCGGATTTCATTTTTTTGAATGACAGTGCAAAGATCAGAAGACCACAAGAAACATTTAAATATTCCATTTGTACAAAAAAAGAAATACCAGCACTCAGAAATCCATCTAAATGCCACTGTCATCTTATCAAGCTGAACTTATAACGTTCATTAAAAACTAAATAACTGTTTCTTCAAATCGAAAACAGCAGAAAAAAAAGAAGAATTCGTTTCCCTATAATTTCAGTAAGAACTAGTCATCTTCTACCAAGGAAATAAAACACCCAATTCGTGTTTACCTTACCAAGACAGCTCAACTCACGATGACAACTGAACAATCGTTCATAATGAATAGCAAACTCACATAGTCTGAACTGTTTCAATTCAATACACCATAAGCAATGAAGACTTAATTTGAATTCCTTGCCAATAAATGTTTCTACCCGAATCCATTTTTCTATTCACAATGATGTACAGAACCCAAAATGCGATTTTCATACAACAATACCCTTATTAATGAAAACCCGCATAGGATATCAGATGCACAACAAGGTACAGTCAAGACAGATCCAATCAGCCAACTTATTTCCATAATTTTCCATTTATTATATAGAAATAAAAAGCCGAGTTCTTGTTCACAACTACAGTCCGAACTGGAGATCAAACCGCATCAAATAAGACAAAACAAAATCAACTTTCCACCAAGGCAAGAGGAAATACAGTTCATAAATATTCATTCATTGCTCAGAAATGCAAATCCAAGTTTGTAATCGTGTCCACAGTCCGAACAGGAAGACCAAACAGCATCAATAAAACACAACAAATCATCCTACCTTCACAGCAAGGAAGGAATGTAATCATATGCAAGTTCAGAAGAAAAACAGTTAACTTTTCCTACTTTCACGAATACCCAATACGTATTCGTTCATTCCATATACAAAAAAAGGCACAGCAATAAAAATATTGCTATTACTTCCTTCAAATCGAGTTCATATGCTCATGGAAAACCCAAATGCCATTTCCATCAAAAACTAAAACAACAGAAGGAAAAGGATCTATTTCCTTAAAAATTTCAATAAGAAACTAACTTCAAACAACTACTGCTTCTATCATTCCAGTTCGTATTAGCAAGAACGATTGTTTCAATAATGAAAACAACTCATACAACATGTACAATTCCATAATACACATAACGAATTTCTCCATTACTGTCAAACAACCCAGCACAACATGGAGGTGTTTCCACTCAATAAAAAAAATGCAAGGACAGATCAATCACAACAGCAAGAAACGATTTTACCTATTTCATTCCAAACAATGATAGCAAAATCGAATAAACCCAAAACCCAAGAGCAGGGTTGTTTTAATGAGACGCTTAAACAAAGCAAGTGTTTTAAAGAGAAGGGCTTAACATGCCTGCAATTTCTTTCTTGAAACTCGAAGAAAACCGCATTTACAGAAGGTGTTTCCTTCCACGGCGACAGCAGCGAGCTTCCAAAAAATCCCTTCCTCTTCAAGCTCAGCAACAGCCTCCAAATTTCCAAAGAACAGTGATAAAAACCAAATGAAACTGGTTCGACTGAACCAAGCAAAAACCAAATGCAGAGCAACTTCTCAAAAATCCGAACAACACAATAAACAATCAAAATTTCCTCCATACACTTTCCAAGGCGGAGCTGGTCGCGAAGACCAAAAAAAATAAATGCATTAAAGGCTCTGCCTTTTCCTATTTTCTCACGCCACCGCCGACTTGGGTTGGCGAACCATCAAATTCAAATTTTGCATGCAAAACCAAGTTTAGCTTCATAACCAACTAGATACCTCTAGTTTTTCCCCTGTTCCCGCCAAACTGGCACTGTCCACGTAAGGACTTCACATTAATGCCATTAAAGACCCTTCATCCTTATCCTCTTCCCCCAAGGGTCTGTGTGTCCCCTTCTAGGTTAGGATTAGTTTAGGATTCATATTAGTGTTCGACCTAGGTCATAGCCTAGTCTTTAGGTTAATAGAACTTAGGTCTATTTCCACCTTTTTATATAATTTAAAAATCCACTTAGGATAGTAGTTTAGGATGTAAGGTAGAGCTTAGGATTAGATTAGGATCTAATTCCCTCTAACACCTAACACTAATCACCTTCAATCCTGTCAAGTCTTCCCGACTGACTTCTAATTTCAACACTGTACAGGACATTCCGTCCTTTGTTAACATGCCTGAGCCACCCGTATCCCGACATTCCTCACCTTACGGGGTCTCACGTTACGACAGTGTATGGTTCGTGAATCGAACCCTTTTCCGTTGGCATCTACGTGCCAACTGTTCATACCTGCAATCAGGTGCTGCACATTTATATCAACCTTCAATTCAGTTCAAGAGTAAATCGACAAAGCGATTACAAGAAGGCCACAGCATAAAGAGTTCAGCAAGCATACGACAATTTGTCGTCACGTCAGCAAACACACAAGTAACAATAACTGATGTCCCATGTAAATAAATTATAGCATGCAAGAATCCAGATTTGCAACACATTCCCTTAAGATCAAAATATATCTTAACATGTTTGCCTTCATTTCAGCAGTTACAACAGTATGAAAAATAATCACCAAGATAACTTACAAAATCAGGGTGTTACATTCCTCCCTCCTTAAAGAATCATCGTCCCGATGATCAGATTAAACAAATCAAGGAGTTCCTAGGACAAAGTTCAGTTATTGTCCTTCCATTCATAAGTTCATACCAAAAACAGATTCACTCTTAAAAACAGTGTTTTAAGACAACTGTACAATAGACTAATAATTGTCTAAATTTGGTAGAATTATCAGTTTTTTGAATTTCAAATTCGATTAAACAAATGTGGAAAAGTAGATCTCATTTCTTCGAGATTTTCCCAAGTTGCACTTTCTTCGCTGAACTGGTCCCACTGGACCTTACATTGGTTCACTTCGCGATTTCTTAAGTACAACTGGCGAGTTCCCAGCACTCGAATGGGCTTAACCACGATTATTCCTGGGTCTTGGACCTGCAAGGAATTCCAATTCAGCACATGTGATAAATCTGTCACGTATTTCTTAAGCAAAGAAATATGAAAAACATCATGCATTTGAGACAAAGCAGGAGGTAATGCTAGACGATAAGCTACAGGGTTGATTATTTCAACAATTTCAAAAGGTCCCACGTATCATGGCGACAACTTGGCAGCCTTGCCAAAAGTTATTGAGCTCTTTTTCGCTTCACCCGAAGAAAGACCTTCTCTCCCAGTTTATAATTCTGTCAACCCGCTTTAAGTCTGCATAACTCTTTTGCCTATTGGCAGCCTCCTTTAGATGTTCCCGAATCATTTTGATTTGTTGTTCCATTTCCATAAGGATTTCTGGCCCAATTACCTCTCTGTCCTCAACGTTGTCCCAGCTGACAGGGGTTCTGCATTTTCTTCCATACAATGCTTCAAAGGGCGCCATTTTTAAAGAGGCATGATAGGTGTTATTGTAAGAAAATTCTACCAGCGGAAGGTATTCCTCCCATTTATACTGCTGGTCCATGCAATACATCCTTAACATGTCCTCTAAAACCTGATTGACTCTCTCAGTCTGTCCATCCGTCTCCAGATGATATGCAGAACTGAAGTTTAATTTAGTTCCCAAGGCCGCATTAAGCATTTGCCAAAACCTTGATGTCATCCTCGGATCTCTGTCTGATATGATTAATTCCGGTATTCCATGCAATCTGAAGATTTCATGTACAAATCTTCTTGCTAACACTGGTGCATCGTCCTTCAAATTACCAGCAATGAAGTGTGCCACTTTGGTCAATTTTTCGACTACAACCAAGATAATGTCATGCTTATTTCTTGACATAGGCAATCCTTGAACGAAATCCATCATTATCACTTGCCATTTATACTGCGGAATACTGTGGGGATACAATAATCCTGCGGGATGCATATGTTCCGCCTTAACACGCTGACATTCCAAGCAGTGTGTTACAAATTCCACCACATCCTTTTTCATTCCCTTCCAGAAGTATTGCTGCTTAAGATCAGCAAGCATTTTCGTAATGCCAGGGTGTCTAGAAAAAGGTGAATTATGAAATTCAGTTAACAATTTCCCTCTTAAGTCTTTCGCCAAAGGTATATATACCCTGTTTTCGAACCTCAGAATTCCTTCATTATCAAAACGGAATCCTTTATACCTGACATCCTTCAGGTCTGCAGCAAGTGCTGTTTTGACTTGCTGGAAATAAGGATCTGATTCCAAGGCATCTTTCACCTCATCCTTAAACTGAGTTCTTAACGTTATAAGAGCAGAGATATGCTTCCTTCGACTCAGAGCATCTGCTACTCTATTTTCCTTGCCCTTGATGTAGCTTATATCAAAATCATACTGAGACAGAAATTCTAACCATCTTCGCTGCCTTGCATTCAGATTTGGCTGAGTAAAAATATACTTCAGCCCCAGATGGTCTGTTTTTAACTCAAAAGGCTTGCCTAAAAGGTAATGCCTCCACATTTGAAGTGCATGAACAATGGCAGTGAGCTCTAGATCATGTGGAGCATAATTCTGTTCATGTAACTTAAGCTTTCTGCTTTCATAAGCTATGACATGGTTATTCTGTAACAGAATACCTCCAAGGCCTTCTCCTGAGGCATCCGTTACAACCATAAAATTTCCATTTGGATCAGGTACAGTCAAAATAGGTGCTGTAGTTAACTGTTCCTTTAAATTCTTAAAGGCAGATTCACATTTGTCTATCCAGACAAATTTCTTATCCTTCTTTTGTAGCGAAGTGATTGGGGCAGCAATTTTTGAAAAGTCCTTAACGAACTTTCGATAATATCCAGCCAAGCCCATGAAGCTCCTCACTTCGTGCACGTTCTTAGGCGCAGGCCACTCAGTTATAGCTGTGATCTTTGAAGGGTCAATAGCTATCCCATTCTTGCTTATTACGTGTCCCAAATAATGCACCTCTGCATCATAAAAGGAACATTTGGACAGTTTACCATACAACTTCCTCTTTCTTAAAATTTCCAACACTATTCTTAGATGTTCTTGGTGCTCTTCGACATTTTTAGAGTATATAAGAATGTCGTCTAAGAATACAAGCACAAACTTGTCTAAGTATTCTTGAAAAATATTGTTCATCAGATTCATGAAGGCGACAGGTGCATTAGTCAACCCAAAAGGTAACACCGTGAACTCATAATGCCCGTACCTCGTTCTAAAAGTTGTTTTATGAATATCTTCTTCCTTTATTCTCAGCTGATGATACCCAGATCGAAGATCTATTTTTGAATAAACTGATGCTCCTCGCATCTGATCGAACAGATCATCAATCCTAGGAAGTGGGTATCAATTTTTAATAGTTGCTTTGTTCAGCATTCTGTAATCAATGCACAACCTTAATGTGCCATCCTTTTTCTTTACAAAAATTACCGGCGCTCCCCAAGGTGAGACACTCGGTCTTATCAGCCCCTTAGTCAAAAGTTCTTGCAACTGAGCCTTTAGCTCTACCAACTCAATGGTGGTCATTCTATAAGGTGCCTTAGATATGGGTTCAGTTCCCGGTTTGATTTCTATTGTAAATTCAAACTCACGTTTGGGTGGAATACCTAGCAATTCCTTTGGGAAACACATCACGGAAACCCCTTAACAATGGATATCTTTCCATGAAATCATTATCTTCCTCAGCATTTTCTATCATTTTTACTGCATACAAGGTGCAGCCTCTGTTTTTAGCCCTTTTTAGTTGCATAGCTGTCAGTTTCCTAACTGTAACTTCCCGTTTTACACCTTGAATGACTGCTGCTTTCTGCAGGTCATCGAAACAACAGATTTGTTTTTCATAACAGTCAACCTTTGCCTTATGTTCAGCCAACCAGTTAACTCCAATAATGATATCATATGACCCTAGAAGAGTGACATACAAGTCAACTTCGGTGGAGAAAATAGGCAAGTCAAGAATTGCCCCAAAAAGGCACATTTCGACTGTATGGACAGCATTATTCCCATAATGCACTGTCCATGTTTTATCCATTCTTTCAGCCTTTCTTTTTAATTTCATTGCAAGTTTAGCAGAAATAAAGCATTCAGTAGCTCCAGTATCAAAAAGTATGACTACAGGTGTACCGAATAACTTACCCGAAACTTCTATGGGCGTAACTTGCTTTTCAGCTTGTCTGTTAGCCACTGCAGCGTGTATCCTATGCTGCTGACCACGATCATCCTTCTTCAGAGGACAGTGATTCGCATAGTGGTCCTTTCCACAGTTGAAGCATCCTCCAACTGGCCCTTTTCTAGGCTCAAATTTGTTACCAGCCTTGAAGTTATCATTCTGGCTTCCATAGGACTTCTGTCCAATGCCATTAACTTTTGTGAAGTTGTTCTGCATGTTATTTATAGATCTGTTCATCACATATTTCTTGTTGTTATCTACAACAGTTTTGTTTTTCACACCAAACCTTTTCCAAGGTCCCCTTTTTGGTGCAAGAGATGAAGAAGGATTGGGAATCTTCTTCCTTATCTCTTCCCTGTGAGCAGATATTGCTCTCAATTTTTGTTCCTGTCTGATTGCCTTTTCGACAACTCCATCCATGGTGGTTGGGCCGTGGACATCCACTTCGCCACCAATGATGGGATTCAGTCCCATTATGAATTTCCGTATTCTAAACTTCTCATCAGCTTGGTACTGCGGCACATACTTAAGGAGTTTAGTAAACCCTTCCCAGTATTCTGTCACCGACAGCCTTCCTTGCGACCAGTTCTGAAATTCAGTCATTTTCCTATCAAAATAGAGTTGAGGCAGCCATCGTTGCCTAAAATAACCCTTAAATTGATCCCATGTTATGTCTGATTCGACAATATTCAGCTCAACCTTACGGTTGTCCCACCATGATGATGCTTCATGAGAAAGCTGATATGCTCCCCATATCGCTTTAGTCTCTTCGGAGAAGTTTCTTATTGCAAAGTATTTCTCCATTTCACTGAGCCAATTCTCAGCTCCGTCCCCAAGGGTTGTTCCATCAAACTTTGGAGGACTTATTCTCTTTATATCATTTGTAAGTTCAGCTGCTAATCTTGCCCTTTTATTTTCAGGGGGATTAGGAGCAATTACATTATTATTATCAACACCCGGATTCCCTCCGTTGATGTTGTCCACAGGAGGCAGCTGATCATTTATTTCAGCTTCATCTTCCTCCTCTTCATTGCCCATTGATTGTTGTTCCAGAACAGTCAAACGATCCCTCGTATCAAGTAGGGCAGCAAGGATTTCATCCAGCTTTTGAGCAGTAGCTACTTCTCCACCCTGTAACGGGTTATTCGCAACATTCCCTCTTGTTCTGACCATTTTCTGTTCAATAAGAAAATGTAAACCTTATTAATATCGTGGACTCATTAGGTCCAAGAGCTGCAACCTTCAGCTCTGATACCAAGATGTAACATCCCCATTTTAAGATACTAGAACAAGGGAAAAATTTATTTTTATTTTTATTTTTATATAACGTTCTCTGTTATGAATTATATAATTCAAACACACGTTCAAGTTTTAATAATTGTTCTCTGCCCAAACAACACAGTTTGGAACACACAATTTCCTTTTAAAACTAATGTTCCCTGTTCACATATTTACAATATGGAACACACATTCAATGCCATTCAATCTTATAACAGATTCTATATGTTGCTGTAAATGACTCGAAGAACTGCCGATCTCCCATTTTCATGGCTCGGAGTTTCAACGATCTTTCATTTCATGACTCGGCAACAACCGATCCTTCATGTTCGTTCATGCATAGTATATTATATATACAAGTTCTCTTAACCGTTTCCGATTATCGAAGTGATCCATTTAAGAAGCCTATCTGAATATCTGTTACTGATATTCATCTGACATCCTGCATCTTAAATTAAGTGATTAGGACAACGCAACCAGCACTTGCGATACTTTGGCCAAAGATTTTCACATGCTTTGCATGATCATATTCCTGGATGTGATACACATCAATGGAATACGTCCTTCACTTCACTTCACCTGTTATCTAGAATGGTCTTTCCTGGTTCCTACCAGTCCTTTCAATTTAAGGTCAGATTTAAACTTTTAGTTTCCAACTAGCAATATGAACGAATATAGGAAGGCACTCATGGTAACTAAAGATACGCAGACATACGGTGTCGTTCCCCACGACTCCGTGTGTCTAGTTATCTTTAGTCCTCCGGAGTCACTCCGTATACGTGATCATACTCCTATCCCCAGCCAAGAACTTCACATTCAGCCTATGTATTCTTGATGATTTAATTCGGGAGGGCATTGTAATATGTCAGCTATAACATTGTGTCGTCATGAAGACCCCGTCTTCATGAAGACACCTTGCTGTAGCTGGCGTATGTCAATGTCCTACGGAATCCTCCCATCGAGAGTACACATCCTGCTCAAGTGATTTGGATATGATCTTAATATTTAAGATCAACTTTCAGCAACCATGTTGATCCTTTATCCTCGTTCCCGTTACAGTTGTATGTAGCTAAGAGAGACTAAATCCGTCCTCTAGCTTGTTATGCATCTTCTCCTTCGTACCAAAGGGTTGCATTTTCTCTACTTGGTTCTCTTCTTAATCTTTGGATTAAGCAGCCCGTTACCGACGGACGTGATAAGTTTAACCTATTAAACTTAACCAAGATTTTCACAACTGTAACTAAATTCAGAATTCCAGCTTATTAGACGTCATCTAAACGAGGTCTAATTCCCAATAAATGTATTCATTTATTCTCCTTAACCTTACATAGTTAAGGTCCATTAGCTCTGGATATATTTATCCCATATCCTTTCTTTCTGAATTTAACATACGAGGTTATTAATGGAGTTCGAAAACGAAGTTTGGTTACTCCTAAGTTAATTGATATTCCTTAGCTTCCAAGCTAATCCTGAATACCTATTAGTTATGGAATCATATTCTTCCTAATCCTTTTTAATGTCAATTAAAAATTCATCTTTACCCAAGTATGAACTAATTGCACATTTCAACTTAAAAGTTGCATTTAGGTAAGAATAGATATCAATTCCTTTTTAACATCCATTCAAGGACAATTAAATAAATCCAAATCAAGAAATAACATTATATTTCCAATTTAATCAACAATATCAAACTGATATAGTTTTTAAAATATCACACTTGTATTTGTATTCATCAATCCATTTCATAATCCATACATTTGCCAATCCAACTGACTGGACTTTGTTTATATAAAACATCATTACAACTCATAGATAGAAGAATGTACTTTCTTCTTTTCACAATTCCTCGTAGAGGAATAATAACTAACAAATACAATTCATCTTCAGATAATCAAAAGAAGCATCAGAAAACAGCCATGTCTTCGTTCTAATCAAATTCCATCTGCAAAATTTCTTGCACGGGTCAGTTCAATGAACTGAGCATATTAAGCACTTGTCATTAAAATGAGGTGCTTTAATTAACTGTCTCAATAAAAGAACCCTGCTTTTATGAAACGACAGTATGAACATCAATCAAGAATCAAGCATCAAAAAGAATGGACAGCATAACAACTGAACCATCAAAATACCATCCCAATCAGCCAAGAATTGCTGTCCTATTTTCCACATAACCGTTACAAGTTCCAGATTACAATATTTGTAAAGTTTAGGAATACAAGTAAGCATACTGCTGATATAACATAACTGTTATCCTTTCCATTCCTTTCATTAGTAATAAATGCAAAGGGTAAAACTAACTGAAACGTAAACCAATTACTTTCCTTTCAGTTCATGCATCTCATTTGATTCCAAGCAATCAAGTACAGACGAGAAAGCAAACGGCAAGGAATATAGTTGCTCATACCCAAGCAATACAAAATTTGTTCTTAAACGATTACAGATTTCCAACTGTATGAAAAGAAGAAAAGATCATTTTTCCAAGTTATCCATCCACATTCCTATTTCTTTCCTCATGACTGTCCTAAAAATTGAATCCAAACGAGACACAAATCAAGATAACAGTTCAGAGTGAAACTTACAAAATCCATTCGGAATTCACTTTCCAGCAGCAAGAATAATTTCATTCATAATCAGCTTTAAATGAAAACAAGGAAGAATTTATCGTCCTTATCAATACTTCATTTAAATCAGGCTCATATGAATACCAAAAATAGGTTAGTACAACATCGTATTTATCATAGAACAAATAGTATAAGGATGCATACTATGTACTTACTGTACTAGAAGACTCCATACTTCTTTCACTGTATTTTTAACCAAATAAACAGTTATACAATCATGCAATCAATTATTCACATGACCTTCTATATCCATGAACGCATACAGTTCATAATAACAATTTGCACATTGCTGTTACCTACAGCAAGACCAAATCATAATGCACGGTAAGGTTCTAATGCTATTCCCAGAATTCAACAGCAAGAAGAGAAGAATTCATTCCTTTCACCTTTCAATAAGAAAACAACCATTTTCTTCAAACTCAACAAGAATTAGTCAAGTCGATTTCATTTTTTTTTTTGAATGACAGTGCAAAGATCAGAAGACCACACGAAACATTAAATATTCCATTTGTACAGAAAAAGAACAGCACTCAGAAAACCATCTAAATGCCACTGTCATCTTGTCAAGCTGAACTTATAACGTTCATCAAAAACCAAATTACTGTTTCTTTCGAATCGAAAACAGCAGAAAGAAGAAGAATTCATTTCCCTATAATTTCAGTAAGAACAATCATCTTCTACCAAGGAAATAAAACACCCAATTCGTGTTTACCTTACCAAGACAGCTCAACTCATAATGACAACTGAACAATCGTTCATAATGAATAGCAAACTCACATAGTCTGAACTGTTTCAATTCAATACACCATAAGCAATGAAGACTTAATTTGAATTCCTTGCCAATAAATGTTTCTACCCGAATCCATTTTTCTATTCACAATGATGTACAGAACCCAAAATGCGATTTTCATACAACAATACCCTTATTAATGAAAACCCGCATAGGATATCAGATGCACAACAAGGTACAGTCAAGACAGATCCAATCAGCCAACTTATTTCCATAATTTTCCATTCATTATACAGAAATAAAAAGCCGAGTTCTTGTTCACAACTACAGTCCGAACTGGAGATCAAACCGCATCAAATAAGACACAACAAAATCAACTTTCCACCAAGGCAAGAGGAAATACAGTTCATAAATATTCATTCATTGCATCAGAAATGCAAATCCAAGTTTGTAATCGTGTCCACAGTCCGAACAGGAAGACCAAACAGCATCAATAAAACACAACAAATCATCCTACCTTCACAGCAAGGAAGGAATGTAATCATATGCAAGTTCAGAAGAAAAACAGTTAACTTTTCCTACTTTCACGAATACCCAATACGTATTCGTTCATTCCATATACAAGAAAAGGCACAGCAATAAAAATATTGTTATTACTTCCTTCAAATCGAGTTCATATGCTCATGGAAAACCCAAATGCCATTTCCATCAAAAACCAAAACAGCAGAAGGAAAAGGATCTATTTCCTTAAAAATTTCAATAAGAAACAACTTCAAACAACTACTGTTT
>CM034147.1:476938056-476943056 GCA_019776745.2 Taxus chinensis | reverse complement strand
AACACACACACACACACACACGCAATCGCACACACACACGCACATGCACACTCACACACACACGCACACACACGCATGCAGACGTACACGCGCACACACACACACACACACACAAATACACACACACACACACACACACACACACACACACACACACACACACACACACACACACACACACAAACACGTAGAGGCACTCACACACCATCACAAATGCACACGCACACGCACATGCACACACACACGCACACGCACACGCACACAGACATGTACACGCACACACACACACACATAGAGACACGCACATGCACATGCACATGCATACACCTACACACCTACACAGACACATATGCACACGCACACACGCACCCATATGCACACCCACATCCAACTACACATGCACCCACACGCAAATGCACATGCACACCCACACTCACACACACACGCGCGCACACACACACACACATGTAGACGTACATGCACACACACATGCACACGCACACGCACACATGCCTACACACACACACAGACACACGCATGCACATGGACCCAAGCACGTGCATGCACATGCACACGCACACGCATAAGCACATGAACACGCACACGCACGAACATACGCACACACACAGAGACATGTACACGCACACGCACATTGACATGCACACGCACACACACACGCACATGAGTATGCACACACACAGGAAAATACACACACACGCGCACACAGACTCATGCAAACACATACATGCACACACAAAATAATGTATTCACGTGCATGTGCACTGTTGTTGCAAATCAGCAGCACCCCTGGATGTAAATCAAGGTTCTAAATGATGTTTAGAGCATCCAGTGTGATTGCACACCATGGAAACCTCTCTCCAAGTGTGGGACTTGTGAAAATGAGAGAGGAATCTCCAGAATAGAGGCTGGTTCCTCAAACTCCTCTGATTTAGATCTATATTTTACACAACTACAGAGGTTCTAATCCTAATTCTACCCACACACATGCAAAACATGAACACACACGTGCAAAACATGCACACGCACACATGCACCCACATGCACACGCACACACGCATACACACATACACACGCACACGCACATGCACACACACACGCACATGCGCATACACATGCACATGAACATGCACACGTGCACGGGCATGCGCATGCACACTCACACTCACACGCACATGCACACGCACCCATGTGCACACCCACACCCACACGCACATGCACAAGCACACGCACACACACGCAGATGAACACACACTCACTCATACACACACACACAGAAACACATATACTGTAATGCCTTCTTCAACTACCACTTGAGACCAAGAAACAAACTAGAAAAATTATGGAATAATTAATTTTTTTTATAGGAAGAGTCTTCAACCAAGTCACAAGACACTAGTTTGAAACTAAATAGGTTCTGGAACAAATTCTGATTAACCAAAGACAAGATTTCCATATTTATCTTATAACAAGCTTACAAGGCCCCAATCTGGAGGTTACAAGTTTTACTAAGGTTCAGGGAGAAATTTATCTCCAGGCATGCTCTCTATCAAGCCTTGAACTTCAACTAGATTTTTCACACACTTAGAATTATCAAAACTTTCCTAAACTAGGCTCATTGGATAGGAAATTTCCTCACCTTTCTAACCATATAAGGAATTCCTCCTAACTCCTTGTAAAACTCAAGTTATGGCCAGGTGGAGTTTTAGGGGAAAATTTTCCCTTAGAGGTCCGCGGGAATACGGAGAAAATTGGAAGAATTTTCCCAAATGCCACGTGTCATCACGTGATTCGTTCTGGCTGGCGGGTCGTGGGGAAACATTTGAAATTTTTCTCTAAACCAAAGTCTCAATTTTCCAAAGACAAATTTTCCTCCATGCCTCCGCACTTACTCAAATGGCCACGTGGTGCTTTGTGATTCGCCGCGGGCAGGTGGAGAAAATAGAGAAATTTTTTCCAAAAGGGCAAAAAGGTTAAGTTTTTTTTTTTTTAATTATTAATGGCCTACCCCTCCAAGGTGCCACATGGCAACTTCTGATAGGATGAGAGGGTGGCGGGGCCACGGAAATTTTTAGGAAATTTTTCCAAAGTTCAAAATTTAAATTTTTCTAAGGTCGAATTATTTCATTTTTGGTTTGGGATGGCCATTTTAAAGTAAAACTTCAATGGCCATAACTTTTGATAGGAAGCTCCTTTTTTGGTAAACTTGGACTTTCTGGAAAGCTCTCAAAGTCCTCTTTACATAGAAATCATCAATTTTATAATTTTATAATGTTTCAAGGATCAATTTTAAGAAATAGATCTGCAGGGTTTCAAGTTACAAACTGACAGTTTTTATAACTTTTAAGTTTTGATTCAATTTTGATATTTCTTCTTCTGAGCATGTAAATTAAACATGGAGAACTGGTCTAGGGTGAGTTTAGGATTGTTTGCAAGGTTAAAATTGGTATTTCCTTTGCCATTTTTATTTTTACATCTTTTGACAGGAAAACTGATATGCAAGCTGCAATTTTGATTTAATAAAGATCATAATCGCCATTTTTCATTGTTGATTTTTCAAGAGGTTCCTTAAGTCTTATTAAACCTAAATTTCATTGTTCCATTTCTCAATTTAAGTCATAAAACTAAACTATACATTAGTTACATTATTTTTAAAAGCCATAGTTATAAATTATAAGAGAGTTCTTTCTTCCACGAGTTTACAGTTTAATGTGCAACATTCAAGTGTGGAAAAACATATTAGTTTTGTTCCTCAGACATCTAATTGATTCAACACACCCTTACATTCAATAGGCAAAGTGAATTTTAATTCTAAAACTCATTTCAAAGTATCTAAATTTCTATCATTTCCTTTATACGGGATTCTCTTTTCCAACACAGAATTCATAAAATATAACAATCATTAAATTTCTAATACAACAATGCAATACATTTAATGACAACCATTTTTATTTATTCTCTTTTAGAACAGAGTCTCATTCTTTCAAATGATTTTCAAAACTGAATATGAGTAATATTTCTTTTCATTGCCCAAATGAGATTCAATCTTTCATTTCTAATGCAAAGTATCTTTTCATTACAACCATGTAATTCAGAATAGCTACAATCCTTTTATTGAATTCTAACAAGGACATCTTTACAACTGAACTCCTTTCCAATTTGTATTAGATTTCCAACTTTCAAAATACAAGTGTAAAACTCCTTTCACATTTTCTTTCTAAGGTAAAACAGAGAGATATGATTCTTCTCTACATTCATCAATACAAATACAATCACTTCACATTACAATATATAAATATACACTCATCCACTTGAAGTGGGAAAGGTTACATTAAAATTGCTCAAAGGAATGACTGTCAAACTGTGATCCCTTTTTTTTTTCTTCACCAAACATCAGCATGCTGATTTCTTCATGCTTGCAACTTGAATCACAACAAGGAAGGGGGAAAGGAAACACTCTCCACTCAACTAATATACCCAATGGGGAAATATAAGTCATCTTTCCCCATTGGCCCCCGAGCCCCAACCATAATGAAATGGAGCATGATAATTCAACGCATGGCAACATGGCTTCTTCACATATAAGCATAATTTCACAAACACAAATAAACAAAGCAAGAAGATGTAGTTCTCAACTACAACAATAAATTCCAAACAAACAAAGCCTCCTTCTCCAAGCAAGCAAGCCAAGTAAGAGCAAGAACTATGGAGGTCTCCTTATGCCTCCCATGTTGAAATTGGGCATCCACCTAAAATAAACCGCCAAAACATAACCATCCCATAAACCTTATCCCTCCTCAACCCCTCCTTATCCCTCCTCCAAATTTATCCCTTATACCTCCCCAAAGTAAGAAATGCAAGCATATTATTTTCCCTAGGTGGATCCCAACCAACAAGAGGGAAATCCCTTATCCCTCCTCAGATAAACCTCATAGTCTTCTCTCTACACCATGCCCTAAGCATTCTAGCCATCCCTCTGAGAATTACAAACACAAATACATTCAAATTTCATGCTAAAAGAGGGAACAACAACAATTTTAAAAAGTGAGAGCCTACCTCTCCATGATGGAGACTTGTTTCCAAACAGTAGTTCTTTTGATGCTCAAAACATAGTCCCAAAATAGCAAGGTAAATGTATGCACAATCAAATCCTCTTCTTCCACCAAGCAATGTGTGTATACATGTGCGTGTGCGTTTGTGTATGTGTGTGTGTTTGTGTGCGTGTGTGTGTGTGTGTGTGTGATTGTGCTTATGTGTGTGCGTGTGCGTGTGCATGTGCGTGTGCGTGTGCGTGTGCGTGTGCGTGTGCGTGGGTGTGTGTGTGGGCATGTGTGTGTGTTTGTGCGTGCGTGTGTCTTCGTGCCTACGTGTGTGCGTGTGTGTGTGTGTGTGTGTGTGTGTGTGTGTGTGTGTGTGTGTGTGTGTGTGTGCATGTGTATCCTTATGTGTTTATGGGTGCATGTGTGTGTGAACGTGGCATTGTGCATGCGCATGTGGATGTGCATGTGTGTCTACGTGTGCATGTGCATGTGTGTGTGCTTACGCCTATGTGTGCGTGTGTGCGTCTGTCTGTGCATGTGTGTCTGCATGTGTGTAAGTGTGTATGTTCATCAGCGTGTACGTGTGCATGTGTGTGTGCATGTGTGTGTGCATGTGCATGTGCATGCACGTGTGCGTGGCTGTGGGCGTGTGCATGTGTGTGTGCGTGTGCGTGTGCATGGTCGTGTGCATGTGTGTACATGGCCATGGGCGTGTGCATGTGAGTGTGTATGTTCATGTGCATGTGTGTGTGCGTGTGTGTGTGCATGTCTGTGTGCGTGTGAGTGTGCGTGTGAGTGTGCGTGTGTGTGTTGCGTGTGTGCGATGGAGTGCGTGAGTATGTGCGTGTGCGTGTGCGTGTGTAGGCACGTGCATGGGTGTGTGAGTGTGTCTGCGTGCGTGTACATGCGTGCACGTGTGTGTGTGTGTGCGTGTGTGTTTGC
>CM034147.1:476903056-476918056 GCA_019776745.2 Taxus chinensis | reverse complement strand
TGTGCGTAATGCATGTGAGCTGTTGAAAGTTTGCGGTACGTGTGTGTGATGGAACGGACTGCTTGAGTATGTTCATGTGCGTGTGGTTTTGCGTATGCATGAGTGAGTGCGTGTTGGCGGTGCGTGTCTTTGTCATTGTTCGTGTGCGTGTACGTGGTGCCCGGTGCCCTGTGCTTGGGAGTGTGCGGGTGGGTGTGGCAATGTGCTTGTTTGTGTGTGTGGCGTTGCTGTGCGTTTGTGTGTGCGTGGGTGTGTGCCTGTGCCTGTTGCGTGGGCATGTGCTTGTGTGTGTGATTGGTGTAGGGCTCTTGTTTGTGCATGCCTATGCGGGCTTGTTTTTTTGTTATGATTGCTTTCACTTTTTTTTAATCTGTTCTATTGTTTTTTTGTATTCGTGGTGCATATGTTGGGTGTGGTCGACGTCTACGTGTGCTGGGGCGTGTGCTTTTACCTGTGTTTGTCGCTTAATGCTGTCTCCGTGCGTGAGTGGCCGTGTGAGTTTTGCGTAGCGTCGTGTTCGGCGGGCGTGTGGCGTGGAAGGTGGGTGGGTTTCGTGTGCCTGTGCCTGTGCATCTGCTGCACGTGTTCGTGGGCATGGACAGTTCATTGCGCTTGCGAGTGATTTGTGGCGGTTGCGTGTGGTGTGAGTTGCGTGGCCCGTGTTTGTTGGGTTTGGGTGTGGTGTGGGTGTGTGTGGTGTGTGTGTTTGGGTGTGTGTGGGTGTGTGTGTGTGTTGTGTGGTGTGTGGTGTGTGGTGTGCGTGTGGTGTTTTGTGTTTATGTGTGTGTCGCTTGTCCTGTTTGCATGCATGGCGTTTGAGTGTGTGTGCATGCGCGTGGTGTGCTGTTTGCGTGGGCTTGGCGTTTGCATATGCGCCAATGAAGTAACGGGTTTGGGTGTTAGTGTGTGTGTCTGTGTTCATGTGTGCAATGCGTGTCTGTGTGAGTGTGCGTGTGCGTGGGAGTGTACATGTGAGTGTGCGTGGGAGTGTGAGGTGTTCATGTCCGTGTGCCTGTTCCTGTGATCGCGGGGGCATAGTTTGACGTGATGGTGTGTGCTTGTGTGTTCGTGCATGTGTATTGCTATGTGTTTGTGCGTATGCAACGTGTCGGTGTGAACGGTGTGATTGTTGCGCTGTCCATATTGCAGTGTGTTTGGTGTGCACATCTCACGTGTGTCCTTGTGTGTGTCGGGTCCTGTGGACTGTATCGTGCGTACGTGTCCTGGCTTTCGTATAGCGCCACCTCAGTGTGGCATGCCATGTGTTCGGCAGCGTGTTCATGGTCATTTTTACCGCTGTCGAAAGGTCGCGTGCGTGTCCTCGTCGGGGTGAGTTGCGATTTCTTACCTGTGTGTGTGTGTACGTGTGCTCGGGTCGGTGCACTAATGTGCACGTGCGATCGATGCCTGCTTGCATTTATGCCGTTCCAGGCATAATTTGACACTGGCTTGACGGTGGGGGCTGGGGTTGGTTTGTGTAATCAATCTGTGCGGTGGTCGTGGGAGGCCGAGTGGATCGTTGTGCCCTCTCTTATGGCTCCAGCGCGGCGTTTGCCTCGCCATTCCTTGTAGGGGTCCTGTGCCTTTGAGCTTATTGTCGCGTTAGGGGGCCACTTCCCGAGCGTGCCGTAGACATTACGGCCTGTTCCGCGCTGCGACGGGCTTGTCGGTTCGCTCCATTTGCGGTTCGCCTCGCGCGGTGTGCTGGTGATTTCTTTGTAGCTCTTACTGTTTGTGCCGGTTGTCCTTGTGTCTGCGTGTCTCGCCACTCTCTTATTTTGCATGTTTCGCTGGTGTGTGGTCTCGTTGCTGTTTTGTGTCGGGATGGGGCTGTTGTGTGTGTTGTGTTTTCGGTCGGGCTGTTTAGGTCTTGTGTGTGTCAGGTGTGTGGGTTTTCCCTTTCTTTCGGCTGTGCATCTCGGCTCCGCGTGCTCTGCCGTCTGTGCGTGTGACTTCTTTTTCTTTCTGGTCCGGCTCCTTGTTCTTTGTCCTTCTGTGCTCTCCCCTTTGTGAACTTCTCACCCTTTTCTGACCTCCCCCTCTTTTTCGTCTCCCATTCTTCGCTTCCTGTTCCTGGCGCCCCCCCTTTATCTTTGCTTGCTCATTTTTCACTCCGTACTGTAGGTCGCTCTACGAGGGGGGCTGAGCTGTGTGGTGCTCTTACTCCGTGTTGTCGTACTTTTTTCGTCCACCTCGTCGTCTCTTGTTCAATGCTGAGCCGTTGATCGGAGGGGGGGGTGTGTGCGGGGGGTGGGGGGGGGTGGGGTCGTGGATATTGCGTGTGAGGGTCCTGTGCCGGGGTGGAGTGTCCTGTGCCTGTGTGCGTATGTGGGTTCCTTTTGTGTGTGCGTGTGCGTGTGCCTGCGTGTGGTGTGTTTTTCCTGGGGCGGCATTGGAGTGTTCATGTTTGTGCGTGTACGTGTGTGTGTTCTTGTGCCTGTGTGTGGTCTGGGGGTGTGCGTGTACTAGCGTGGGCAGGTCAGTTGTGTGTGCGTGTGTGTGCATGCATATGCTTGTGTGTTTGTGCGTTCACGTGTGGTGTTAATGTGGCGTTGTGTTTGTTTTGCGTGTGCATTTGTGTGGTGCGTCTGGACGTGTGCTTGTGCGCGTGCGTACGCTTTGTTTCGCATGTTCTTTGTTTCCTTTCGTGTGCGTGTTGCGTCATTCTATTTTTCGATTTTCTATTTTTTTTTTTTCTTCTGCCCTTTTTTTTTATTTTATTTTTGTTTGTTTCTTTTATCTTTTTTCCAGTTCCTGCTTCTGTATTCTTATTTTCATTTCCCCTTTCCGTTTTCTATGGTGATTGTTCGTGTGCGTGTGCGTAGAGCGGGTGCATGTTGAGTGGCGTGTTGGCCCGTTTGGTCTGTGGTGTGTGTGTTTTTCTGTGGTGTGCGCGTGCGGCGCAGTGTGCGTGTGCGTTTGCGGATGCGGCTCGCGTGGCGTAAGTTTGTGTGGTGTTAAGTTGTGTGTGTCTGTGTTCCAGTGTCCGTTTGCATTTTAGCTTTTGAGTTGCGTGGGCTTGGCGTGTACATCTGCGTGTTCTGACTGTGCGTGTTGTGTGCACGTGTGCGGGTTCGTGGTGTGTGCGTGTGCTTTTGCATGTTCGTAGCATGTGGCATGTCTGTTTGCGTGGCCTTGTGCCTGTGTCCTATTCGTAGGCATGGGCGGGTGCATGTGTGTGAATGCGATGCTGTTGTTGTGCTTGCACTTGTGTTTGAAGGTGGGCTTATGTGTGTGCCATGTGCATGTGCGTGTGCGTCTCCGTCTGCGTGTGCCGTAGTGTGCTGTGGCGGTTCGTGGGCATGTGCGTGTGCATGTGTGTGTGCGTGTGCGTGTCGTTTGCATGTGGCGGGTGGTTGCTTGTGCTTGGTTGTGTTCATTGATTCGCGTGTGGGCGGGTGGCGTGTGGGCATGTTGCTAGTTTGTGGATTGTGATTGTGCGTGTGCGGTTCGTGGCGTTTGCGTTTTTGTTCCTATTTACTTCATGAGTCTTTTTTTTTACTTGTGCGGTTTTTGGTTTTCCTTTTTTTTTTATCCTCTTCCCTGTTTCTGTATTTCCCCTTTCCTTTGTGTGTGCGTGTGCATGTGCGTTGTGTGTGCATGTCCGTGCGCCTGGTGGCCTTGTGCTGTGGCGTGGGCATGTTTGCTGCGTGTTTTGTTTGCCTGTGTAATGCTTTGTGTCTTTGTTCGTGCAACGTGTGTGTGAACGTGTTGTAGTTCTTGTCACCAGTTTTCATGTTTTTGTTTATTTCTCCTTTGTGCGTGTGGCGTTTGCAGACGCCGTGTGGTGCCCGTGTGTGTGTGTACCTGCCGTGCATGGCATCTGCGTAAGTGTGCGTGTTTCTTGGGTGTGTGCATGTTGCATGTGTGTGTTTGTGCATGTTGTGTGCTGCCGTGTGCATGGGTGTGGGCGTGTGCCTTGTACGTAGGCGTTTGCATGCGCCTGTGCGTGGGTGTGTGCATGTGCATGTGCCGTTGTTCTTTGTTCTTTTGTCTTGGATTGTTGCTGGAGTTGGAGGTCTATGTGCGCATGTGCGTGAGTGGTGCGGTGTTTTGCGCGTGCGATGTGCGTGTGGGTGTGTGCGTATGCGTGTGCTTGTGCGTGTGCATATGCCGTTGTGCATGTCATGTGTGCGTGTGCTTGTTCCTGTGTCTGTCGTTGACAGTGCATGATCCCTGTGGTTGCATGCGTATACTTTTTTTTTTTGTTGCTTGTCACTTGTTTTTTTATACTTTTGTTTCAATGCATGTGCATGGGGTGTGTGTCTAACCGTTCTGCGTGTGCGTAAGTGTGCCGTGTTTTGTGGCGCCCGTGTGAGTGTGCAATGTGTGTTGGTGTGGGTGGTGTGGTGTGCGTGCGTGTGCGTGTGCTTGGGCGTGTGCATGTGAGTGTGAGTGTGCATGTGCGTGTTCGTGTGCATGAGCGTGTGATGTGTGATTGTGCATTTGCGTGTGTGCGAGGACTTGCGTGGAGGATGCACGAGTGAGTGCGTGTCTTGCGTGTGCATGTCCGTGTTCATGGGCTGTCGTGGTATGTGTGCGTGTGAGTTGCCTTGCGTGGGAAGTGTGCTCGTTGTGTTTTGCGTGTGCGTGTGTGTGGGTGCAGGTGCGTGGTGTCATTGTGTGGGGTGTCGTGAGCGGTGCGTGTGCTTGTGGCTGGGGAGTGGGCATGTGCATGTGTGTGCCATGCGTTTATCATGGGTGTTTTTGTGCGTCACGGTATGTGTGAATGTGGGCGTTGTGTAGGTGCGGGTGCATGTGTGCGTTGCATCTACTGTGCGCGTGCGTCCTCATACGCCTGTGTGTGTGCGTGTGCCGTGTGTCCGTGCATGTGAGTGTGGCTTCTGCTAAGTTGTTCATGTTTCGTGTGCATGTGCCGTGGGTGCATTGTTGGGGGGGGTGTGTGCTTGTGGTGTGCGTGTGCAATTTGCATCGCATGTCATGTTGGGGGCGTAACGTGTCATGTCCGTGTGCGTTTTGATTATGCGTGTGCCTTGTGCTTGGCGTGTGCGTCGAGTGTGGGCGTTGCCCGAGTTTTTTTTTTTTTGTTGTTTTTTTTGTGTGTGGTTGTGCGGCCGCGTGCGTCGTGTGCGTGTGGCGTGTGCGTGTTAGTGGGGCATGTGCGTGTACGGTGGAACATGTGCTCTTGAGTTGCAAGTTAGTGTGTGTCCGATGTGTGCATGTCTGTGCTCATGTGCAAGTGCATGTATATGTGCGTGTGAGTGTGCCTGTGCGTCGGAGTGTGCGTGTGCGTGTTCGTGTGTGTGTGCGTTTGTGTGTGCGTGTGCGTGTGCATGTGCCTGTATGTTTTCCCACTTGCATGTGTGTTTGTGTGTATGTGTGTGTGTGTGTGTGGTGGGCGTGTCCCGTGTGCCTTTGGCCTTTGGCGTGGTCGGGAGCATGTGCGTGTGTGTGTACTGTGTAATTCATGTGTATGCTTGTGTGTTTGTTCTGCACGAGGTGTGTGAACGTTGTTGTGCGGTACATGTGTCATGTGTTTGCGTCTACGTGTGCGTGTGCGTGTTTCGTACGCTTGTTTTTGCGCGTTTGTGTGTTCCTGTGTGTTCATCTCATGTGCGTAATTGTTGGCGTGTTTCGTAGGTGTGGGCATGTTGCATGTGGTGTTGTTTGCGTGTGCAGTTCATGTTCATAAGTGTTGCGTGTTCGTGTGTGTGCATGTGCATTGTGTTGTGTGTGTGCATGTGCATGGTGCAGTTTCGTATGCGTGTGCAATGCACGTGTGCGTGGCATGGCGTGTTCAATGTGCGGGTGAGTGTGAGTGTGCTGTGAGTGTGTGTGTGAGTGTGCGTTTGATTGTATCTTCTGGTTGTGCGTGATCGTGTGTTGTGTTAAGTGTTGCTTGTTGCCCGTGTGTGGGTGTGTGTGGTTTGTGTGTTCGTGCGTGCGTGTGCTTTATGTGCACGTGCCACGTGTTACGTATGCGTTTGCGTGGGTGAGCATGTTTGCATGTGCGTGTGTGCTTAGCGTATTCGCAAGCGAGTACTTGTTTGCGTGTGCATGTGCGTGATCTATTTTCATGTGCTTGTGCGTCCTTGTGTTGTTTGAGTGTGCGTGGTGCGTGGGAAGTGTACGTTTGCATATTGTGAGTTGTGTGCATGTGTGTGCGCGTCGCGTTGGCGTGGTGTGTGCGTGTTCGTGTGCTTGTGCGTGTGCGTATTGCGTGTGTATGTTGTGTGCGTGTGCTTGTGCCTATGTCTGTGCGTGGGCATGGGCATGTGCATGTGTGTGCATGCGTATGCTTGTGTGTCTGTGCGTGCACGTGTGTGTGAAGGTTTGGTTGTGCGTGTGCATGTGCATGTGCATGTGCGTCTATGTCTGCGTGTGCGTAAGTGTGCGTGTTCGTGGGCGTGTGCGTGTGCATGTGTGTGTGTGTGCGTGTGCATGTGAGTCTGCGTGTGAGTGTGCGTGTGCGTGTGCGTGTGTACGATGGACTACGTGAGTATGTGCATGTGCGTGTGGTTTTGCGTATGCACGAGTGAGTGTGTGTCTGTGTGTGCGTGTCTGTGTTCATGTGCGTGTGTGTGTACGTGTACGTGTGCATGTGAGTGTGCCTATGCTTGTGCGTGGGAGTCTGCGTGTGAGTGTACGTGTACGTGTGCATGTGAGTGTGCCTATGCCTATGCCTGTGCTTGTACCTGTGCGTGGGCGTGGGCATGTGCGTGCGTGTGTGCGTGTGTGTGCATGCATATGCTTGTGTGTTTGTGCGTGCATGTGTGTGTGAATGTGGTGTTGTGTGTGTCCGTGTGCATGCGTGTGTGCGTATACGTGTGCTTGTGCGTGTAAGTACGCCTGTGTGTGCACGTGTGCGTGTGTCCTTACGTGTGCATGTGCGTCTGCGTAAGTGTTCTTGATCGTGGGCGTATGCGTGTGCATGTGGGTGTGTGTGTTCGTGTGCGTGTGCCTGTGCATGTGTATGCGCGTGTGCGTGGGTGTGGACATGTGCATGTGCGTGTGCGTGTGATTGTGTGTGTGCGTGTGCGTGAGCGTGTGCGTGTGAGTGTGCGTGTGCCTGTGTGTGTGTGTGTGTGTGTGTGTGTGCTGGGGTGTTTGTGTGTGCGTGTGTGTGCGCGTATCTGTTTGCATGCAAGTGCGTTTGCATGCGTGTGCATGCGCGTGAGTGTGCACGTGTGCATGGGTGTGTGTGTTTGCATATGCTCGAGTGAGTACGTGTGTGCGTGTTAGTGTGTGTGTATGTGTTCATGTGCATGTGCGTGTGCGTGGGAGTGTGCGTGGGAGTGTGCATGTGGTTTTGCGTATGCACGAGTGAGTGCGTGTCTGCGTGTGCATGTCTGTGTTCATGTGCGTGTGCATGTGCGTGTGCGTGTGCATGTGACTGTGCCTGTGCTTGTGCGTGGGAGTGTGCGTGTGTGTGTGCGTGTGCGTGTACGTTTGTGTGTGCGTGTGCGTGTGCGTGTGCCTGTGCGTAGGCGTGGGCATGTGCGCGCGTGCGCGCGCGCGCGCGTGTGTGTGTGTGTGTGTGTGTGTGCGTGTGTGTGTGCCTGTGCCTGTGCCGTGGGTGGGCATGTGCGTGGTGTGTGCGTGTGTGGTGGCATGCCTAATCTTGTTGTGTTTGTGCGTGCACTTTCGTGTGAATGTTGCCGTTTGTTTGTGCGTGTGCATGTGTGTGTGCCTTCTACGTGTGCTTGTGCGTGTACGTATGCCTGTGTGTGTGCGTATGCGTGTACGTGTGCGTCTGCGTAATTGTTCGTGTTCGTGGTGTTTTCGTTTGCAGTGGGTTTTGCGTGTGGCGTGTTCGTGTTGCGTGTGCGGTTTCCTTTCATTCTCCTGTGGTCAGTGTTTTCTTGGCCTATGTTCCTATTTCTTTTTCTTTTTCTTTTATCTTTCTCTTTGTGCTTTTTCTTTTCTGTTGTTTCCCCTGGTAATTGGTTTTTGAGGTTTTATGTATTTTGTGTTTTTATTTTTTTTTTTTTTTGTGTTTTATTTTTTTTTTATTTTTTCTCTCGGTGGTCTTGTGCGTTTCGCGTATGCGCGAGTGAGTAACGTGTGTGCGTGTTAGTGTGTGTGTCTGTTTTCATGTTGCATGTTCGTGTGCGTGTGAGTGTGGGTGTATGTGTGGTGGCGTGAGCGTGTGCGTGGTAAGTGTGGATGTGAGTGTTCGTGTGCCCGGTAGTTGTGTGTGGTGTGTGTGGGTGTGGCGCGGCGCGTGCGCATGTGCATGTGTGTTTGCGTGTATGTCATGCATGTGCGTGTGCATGTGTGTGTGCGTGGTGCATGTGCATGTGCTGTGTGTGTGTATGTCTGTGTGGCCTGTACTGCGTGTGTGTGCGTGTGCGTGTGCATGTGCGTGTGGTGCATGTCATGTGCCGTGTGCGAGTGTACGTATGTGTGCGTGTACATGCGTGTGCTTGTGCGTCCGCGTGTGCGTGTGTATTTTCATGTGCGCAAGCTAGTGCATGTGTGTGTGTGAGTGCATGTGCGTTTGAGTGTGTGTGTGAGTGTCAGTGGGCATGCGCGTGTGCGTGGGCATGTGCTTTTGAGTATGCATGAGTGAGTACATGTCTGTGTGTGCATGTCTATGTTCATGTGCGCGTGCGTGTATGTGTGTGTGAGTGTGCCTGTGCGTGTGCGTGTGCGCGTGCGCGTGTGTGTGCGTTTGTGTGTGCATGTGTGGGTGTGTGCGTGTGCCTGTGTGTGTGCCTGTCGTGGGAGTGTGCATATGTGTGTCTGTGTGTGTGCGCTTGTGCTGACGTGTGTGTGTGCATGTCCCTGTGCCTGTGCCTAGGCTGGGCCGTGGTGCATGTGCTTGTGTGTGTGTGTGTGTGTGCATGTGTATGGCTTGTGTGTTTGTGCGTTCATGGGTGGGTGACGTGTGGTTGTGTTTGTACGTGTGGCATGTGTGTGTTCGTCTACGTGGGGTGTGCGTGTGCATACGCCTGTGTGCGCTGTGTGCTTGTGTCTGTGCGTGTGCATGTGCATCTGCGCAAGTGTGCGTGTTCGTGTGTGTGTGCATGTGCATGTGCGGTGTGTGGTGATTGCATGTGTGTGTGTGTGCGTGTGTGCATGTGCGTATGCGTGTGCATGCGCGTGTGCGTGGGCGTGGGCGTGTTCATGTGCGTGTGCGTGTGAGTCTGCACGTGAGTGTGCGTGTGAGTGTGCATGTGAGTGTGCGTGTTTGTGTGCGTGAGCGTGTGTGTGTGAGTGTGTGTGTGTGTGTGTGTGTGTGTGTGTGTGTGTGTGTGTGTGTGTGTGTGTGTGTGTGTGTGTGTGTGTATGTGTGTGCGTGCATGCGCGTGCGCGTGTGCGTGTACGTTTGTGTACGTGTGCGTGTTCGTGGGTGTGCGCGTGTGCGTGGGCATGTACGTTTGCGTATGCGCAAGCGAGTACGTGTGTGCGTGTGCGTGTGCATGTCTGTGTTCATGTGCATGTGCATGTGTGTGTGTGTGAGTGTGCGTGTGCGTGGGAGTGTATGTGCGCATGTGCATGAGTGTGTGCGTATGTGTGTGCGTGCGCATGTGCGTGTGTGTGTGCGTATTCGTGTGCTTGTGCGTGTGCGTATGCGTGTGCATGTATGTGTGCGTGTGCTTGTGCATGTGTCTGTGCGTGGGCATGGGCGTGTGCGTGTGTGTGCATGCGTATGCTTGTGTGTTTTTGCGTGCACATGTGTGTGAAGGTGGGGTTGTGCATGTGCGTGTCTGTCTACGTCTGCGTGTGCGTAAGTGTGCGTGTTTGTGGGCGTGTGCGTGTGCATGTGTGTATATGTGTGCGTGTGCATGTGCATGTGCGTGTGTGTGGGCTTCTGCATGTGCATGTGAGTCTCCGTGTGAGTGTGCATGTGCATGTGCATGTGTGTGTGTGCGTGTGAGTGTGAGTGTGCATGTGCGTGTGTGCGATGGACTGCGTGAGTATTTTCATGTCCGTGTGGTTTTGCATATGCACAAGTGAGTGCGTGTCTGCGTGTGTGTGTCCGTGTTCATGTGCGTGTGCGTGTACATGTGCCTGTGCGTGGGAGTGTGCGCGTGTGTATGCGTGTGCGTGTGTGTGCATGCGTACGCTTGTGTGTTTGTGCGTGCACGTGTGTGTGAATGTGGCGTTGTGTGTGCGTGTGTGCATGTGTGTGTGCGTCTACGTGTGCGTGTGCGTGTGCATACGCCTGTGTGTGCGCGTGTGCGTGTGTCCGTTCATGTGCGTGTGCGTCTGCGTAAGTGTTCATGTTCGTGGGCGTGTGTGTGTGCATGTGTGCGTGTACGTGTGCGTGTGCATGTGCATGCGCGTGTGCGTGGGCTTGGATGTGTGCATGTGCGTGTGATTATGCGTGTGCGTGTGAGTGTGCGTGTGCCCGGGTGTGTGTGTGTGTGTGTGTGTGTGTGTGTGTGTGTGTGTGTGTGTGTGTGTGTGTGTGTGTGTGTGTGTGTGTGTGTGCATGTGTATGCTTGTGTGTTTGTGCGTGCACGTGTGTGTGAACGTGTGGTTGTGTGTGTACGTGTGCATGTGTGTGTGCGTCTACGTGTGGGTGTGCGTGTGCATATGCCTGTGTGCGCGTGTGTGCGTGTGTCCGTGCGTGTCAATGTGCATCTGCGTAAGTGTGCGTGTTCGTGTCTGTGTGCATGTGCATGTGTGTGTGTGTGCGTGTGCGTGTGCATGTGCATGTGCGTATGCGTGTGCATGCGCGTATGCTTGGGCGTGGCCGTGTGCATGTGTGTGTGCGTGTGAGTGTGCATGTGAGTGTGTGTGTGAGTGTGCATTTGAGTGTGCGTGTGCGTGTGCGTGTGCGTGAGCGTGTGTGTGTGAGTGTGCGTGTGCCCGGGTGTGTTTGTGTGTGTGAGTGTGCGTGTGCCCGGGTGTGTGTGTGTGTGCATGTGCTTGTGCATGCGCGTGCGCGTGTGCGTGTTCGTGTGCGAGGGTGTGCGCGTGTGCGTTTGCGTATGCGCAAGCGAGTACGTGTGTGCGTGTGCATGTGCGTGTCTGTGTTCATGTGCGTGTGCATGTCTGTGTGTGTGAGTGTGCGTGTGCGTGGGAGTGTATGTGCGCATGTGCGTGAGTGTGTGCGTGTGTGTGCACATGCGCGTATGCGTGTGTGTGTGCGTATGCGTGTGCTTGTGCGTGTGCGTATGCGTTTGCATGTATGTGTGCGTGTGCTTGTGCATGTGTCTGTGCGTGGGCATGGGCGTGTCCGTGTGTGTGCATGCGTATGCTTGTGTGTTTGTGCGTGCACGTGTGTGTGAAGGTGGGGTTGTGCATGTGCATGTGTATATGCGTGTCTGTCTACGTCTGCGTGTGCGTAAGTGTGCGTGTTTGTGGGCGTGTGCGTGTGCATGTGTGTGTATGTGTGCGTGTGCGTGTGCGTGGGCTTCTGCGTGTGCATGTGAGTATGCGTGTGAGTGTGAGTGTGCGTGTGCGTGTGCGTGTGCGTGTGTGTGTGCATGTGCGTGTGTGTGTGAGTGTGAGTGTGCATGTGCGTGTGTGCGATGGACTGGGTGAGTATTTACATGTCTGTGTGGTTTTGCGTATGCACAAGTGAGTGCGTGTCTGCGTGTGCATGTCTGTGTTCATGTGCGTGTGCGTGTACGTGTGCGTGTGAGTGTGCCTATGCGTGGGAGTGTGCGCTTGTGTGTGCGTGTGCGTGTGTGTGTGCGTTTGCGTGTGCGTGTGCCTGTGCGTGGGCGTGGGTGTATGTGTGTGTGTGTGTGCATGTGTGTGCATGCGTATGCTTGTGTGTTTGTGCGTGCGCGTGTGTGTGAATGTGGCGTTGTGTGTGTGCGTCTACGTGTGCATGTGCGTGTGTGTGTGCATACGCCTGTGTGTGCACGTGTGCGTGTGTCCGTGCATGTGCGTGTGCGTCTGCGTAAGAGTTCATGTTCGTGGCCGTGTGCGTGTGCATGTGGGTGTGTGCGTGCGTGTGCATGTGCGTGTGTGTGTGCATGTGCATGCGCATGTGCGTGGGCGTGGACATGTGCATGTGCGTGTGCGTGTGCATGTGCGTGGGCGTGGACGTGTGCATGTGCGTGTGCGTGTGATTATGCGTGTGCGTGTACGTGTGAGTGTGCGTGTGTGTGTGATTATGCGTGTGCATGTGCGTGAGCGTGTGTGTGTGTGTGCGCGTGCGCGTGCGCGTGTGTATGCGCATGTGCGTGTGCATGTGCGTGTGAATGTGCGCGTGTGTGTTTGCGTGCATGTGCGTTTGCGTGCATGTGTGTTTGAGTGTGCGTGTGCGTGTGAATGGGCGTGTGTGTGTGCGTGTGCATGCGCTTTTGCGTATGCATGAGTGAGTGTGTGTCTGCGTGTGCGTGTCTGTGTTCATGTGCGTGTGCGTGTATGTGTGCGTGTGAGTGTGCCTGTGCGTGGGAGTGTGCGTGTGCGTGTGTGTGTGTGTGTGTGTGCGTTTGTGTGTGCATGTGCGTGTGCGTGTGCCTGTGTGTTTTCCTGTGCATGGGAGTGTGCATCTGTGTGTGTGTACGTGTGTGTGTGCGTGTGCGTGTGCGTGTGCGCATGTCCATGTGCCTGTGCGTGGGCGTGGGCGTGTGCGTGTGTGTGTGTGCGTGTGTGGGCATGTGTATGCTTGTGTGTTTGTTCGTGCACGTGTGTGTGAACGTGGTTGTGCGTGTACGTGTGCATGTGTGTGTGCATCTACGTGTGCGTGTGCGTGTGCGTACGCCTGTGTGTGCGCGTGTGTGTGTCCGTGCGTGTGCATCTGCATCTGCGTAAGTGTGCGTGTTCGTGGGTGTGTGCATGTGCATGTGTGTGTGTGTGTGTGCGTGTGCATGTGCATGTGCATGTGCGTATGTGTGTGCATGCGCATGTGCGTGGGCGTGGGCGTGTGCGTGTGCGTGTGCATGTGTGTGCGTGTGAGTGTGTGTGTGAGTGTGCGTGTGAGTGTGTGTGTGAGTGTGCGTGTGGGTGTGCGTGAGCGTGTGTGTGTGAGTGTGCATGTGCCCGTGTGTGTGTGTGTGTGTGTGTTCGTGCGTGTGCGCTTCTGCGTATGCGTGCGCGTGTACGTGTGCGTTTGCATGCGTGTGCGTGTGCGTGTGTGTGTGAGTGTGAGTTTGCATGTGCGTGTGTGCGATGGACTGGGTGAGTATTTGCATGTCTGTGTGGTTTTGCGTATGCACAAGTGAGTGCGTGTGTGCGTGCGTGTGCGTGTTTGTGTTCATGTGCGTGTGCGTGTACATGTGCGTGTGAGTGTGCCTATGCGTGGGAATGTGCTCTTGTGTGTGCGTGTGCGTGTGTGCGTGTGCGTTTGTGTGTGCATGTGCCTGTGCGTGTGCGTGGGCATGTGTGTGTGTGCATGTGTGTGCATGCGTATGCTTGTGTGTTTGTGCGTGCACGTGTGTGTGAATGTGGTGTTGTGCATGTGCATGTGCGTCTACGTGTGCATGTGCGTGTGTGTGTGTACGTGTGCATGTGCACCTGTGCGTGTGTCCGTGTGTGCGTATGCGTGTGCGTAAGAGTTCATGTGCGTGGCCGTGTGCGTGTGCATGTAGTGTGTGTGTGTGCGTGTGTGTGTGCATGTGCATGTGCATGTGCGTGTGCGTGTGACTGTGCATGTGCGTGTGCGTGTGCATGTGCGTGGGCGTGGACGTGTGCATGTGCGTGTGCGTGTGATTATGCGTGTGCGTGTGCGTGTGAGTGTGCATGTGTGTGTGATTATGCGTGTGCGTGTACGTGTGCGTGTGCATGTGAGTGTGCATGTGCGTGTGTGTGTGTGTGTGTGTGCATGTGTGTGTGTGTGTGTGCGTGTGTGCGTTTGTGTGTTCGTGTGCGTGTGCGTGTGCGTGCATGTGCGTGCGCATGTGCTGTGTGCGTGCGTGTGTGTGCATGCCTGCATGTGTGTTTGTGTGTGCATGTGTGTGTGAATGTGGCGTGTGTGTGTGCGTGTGCATGTGCTGTGAGTATGCACGAGTGAGTGTGTGTCTGTGTGTGCGTGTCTGTATTCATGTGCGTGTGCGTGTATATGTGCGTGTGAGTGTGCCTGTGTGTGGGCGTGTGCGTGTGCGTGTGTGTGTGTGTGCGTTTGTGTGTGCATGTACATGTGCGTGTGCCTGTGTGTTTTCCTGTGCATGGGAGTGTGCATCTGTGTGTGTGTGTACGCGTGTGTGTGCGTGTGCGTGTGTGTGTGCATGTCCATGTGCCTGTGTGTGTGTGTGTGTGTGCATGTGCGTGTGTGTGTGTGTGTGTGTGCGCATGTGCGTGCTTGTGTGTTTGTGTCGTGCACGTGTGTGTGCGCGTGCTTTGTGCATGTACGTGTGCATGTGTGTGTGCATGCTGACGTGTGTGTGTGCGTGTGCGTTGTGCATGTGCGCCTGTGTGTGTGCGTGTGTGTGTGTGTGTGTCCGTGCGTGTGCATGTGCATCTGCGTGAGTGTGCGTGTTCGTGGGTGTGTGCGTGTGCATGTGTGTGTTTGTGTGTGTGCATGTGCATGTGCATGTGCGTGTGTGTGTGCGTGCGCATGTGCGTGGGCGTGGGCGTGTGCATGTGTGCGTGTGTGTGTGTGTGTGCATGTGTGTGTGCGTGTGCAGTGTGTGTGTGAGTGTGCGTGTGCGTGTGCGTGAGCGTGTGTGTGTGAGTGTGCATGTGTGCGTGTGCATGTGTGTGTGTGTGTGCGTGCGTGCGTGTGCTTGTGCGTGTGCGTGCGCGTGTGCGTGTGCGTTTGCATGCGTGTGCGTGTGCATGTGCGTGGGTGTGCCCGTCTGCGTGGGCGTATGCGCAAGTGAGTACTTGTGTGCGTGTGCATGTGCGTGTCTGTGTTCATGTGCATGTGCGTGTGTGTTTGAGTGTGCGTGTGCGTGGGAGTGTACATGTGCATATGCGTGAGTGTGTGCGTGTGTGTGCGCGTGCACGTGTGCGTGTGTGTGCGCGTGTGCGTGTGCATGTGCGTGTGCGTGTGCGTGTGCATGTATGTGTGCATGTGCTTGTGCCTGTGTACTGTGCGTGGGTGGGCATGTGTGCATGTGTGTGCATGCGTGTGCTTGTGTGTTTGTGTGCGTGTACGTGTGCATGTGCGTGTGCATGTGTGTGTGTGTA
>CM034147.1:476858056-476863056 GCA_019776745.2 Taxus chinensis | reverse complement strand
ATGGGCGCGTGCGTGTGTGTGCATGCGTATGCTTGTGTGTTTGTGCGTCCACGTGTGTGTGAAGGTGGGGTTGTGCATGTGCATGTGGATGTGCATGTGTGTCTACGTCTGCGTGTGCGTAAGTGTGCATGTTCATGGTCGTGTGCGTGTGCATGTGTATGTGTGTGCGTGTGCGTGTACATGTGCATGTGCGTGGGCTTGGGCGTGTGCATGTGAGTCTGCGTGTGCGTGTGCGTGGGCTTGGGCGTGTGCATGTGAGTCTGCGTGTGCGTGTGCGTGTGCGTGTGAGTGTGCATGTGCATGTGTGCGATGCATGTGCGTGTGCGTGTACGTGTGCGTGTGCATGTGAGTGTGCCTGTGCGTGGGAGTGTGCGTGTGTGTGCATGTGCATGTGCGTAAGCGTGTGCGTGTGCGTGTGCGTGGGTGTGGGCATGTGCGTGTGTGTGTGTGTGTGTTTGCATATGTATGCTTGTGTGTTTGTGCGTGCACGTGTGTGTGAATGTGGCGTTGTGTGTGCGTGTGTGCATGTGTGTGTGCATCTACGTGTGCGTGTGCATGTGCATACGCCTGTGTGTGCGCGTGTGCGTGTGTCCGTGCGTGTGCGTTTTCATCTGCGTAAGTGTTCATGTTCGTGGGCGTGTGCGTGTGCATGTGGGTGTGTCTGTGCGTGTGCGTGTGCATGAGCATGCACGTGTGCGTGGGCGTGGACGTGTGCATGTGCGTGTGCGTGTGCATGTGCGTGTGCGTGTGTGTGCCCGTGTGTGTGTGTGTGTGTGTATGAGTGTGCGTGCGCGCGCGTGTGCACGCATGCGCATGCGCGTGTGCGTGTCTGTTTGCGTGCGTGTGCGTGTGAGTGGGCGTGCGTATGTGCGTGGGCATGTGCTTTTGAGTATGCACGAGTGAGTGTGTGTCTGTATGTGCGTGTCTGTGTTCATCTACGTGTGAGTGTATATGTGCTTGTGAGTGTGCGTGTGCGTGGGAGTGTGTGTGTGCATGTGCGTGTGCGTTTGTGTGTGCGTGTGCGTGTGCGTTTGCGTGTGCCTGTGTGTTTAATGTGCATGGGAGTGTGCATGTGTGTGTGTGTACGTGTGTGTGTGCATGTTCGTGTGCATGTGTGTGTACAAGTCCGTGTGCCTGTGTCTGTGCGTGGGCATGGCCATGTGCGTGTGTGTGTGCGTGTGTGTGCATGTGTATGCTTGTGTGTTTGTTCATGCACGTGTGTGTGAACGTGTGGTTGTGTGTGTATGTGTGCATGTGTGTGTGCGTCTACGTGTGTGTGTGCGTTTGTGTACGCCTGTGTGTGTGCGTGTGTGTGTGTCCATGCGTGTGCATCTACATCTGCGTAAGTGTCCGTGTTCGTGGGTGTGTGCATGTGCATGTGTGTGTGTGTGCGTGTGCATGTGCATGTGCATGTGCGTATGCGTGTGCATGCGCGTGTGCGTGGGCGTGGGCATGTGCATGTGCGTGTGCGTGTGAGTGTGCATGTGAGTGTGCGTGTGAGTGTACATGTGAGTGAGCGTGTGCGTGTGCGTGAGCATGTGTGTGTGAGTGTGCGTGTGCCCTTGTGTGTGTGTGTGTATGTGTGTGTGTGTGTGTGTGTGTGTGTGTGTGCGTGCGTGTGTGCATGTGTGTTTGTGTGTGCATGTGTGCTCGCGTGCGCTGTGCGCGTGCGTGTGTGTGTGTGTTCGTGCGTGCGTGTGCGTGTGCGTGCGCATGTGCGTGTGCGTGTGCGTGTGCGTGTGCGTGTGCGTGGGTGTGTGCGTGTGCGTGGGCGTGTCCGTTTGCGTAGGCACAAGCGAGTACGTGTGTGCATGTGTATGTGCGTGTCTGTGTTCATGTGCGTGTGTGTTTGAGTGTGTGTGTGGATATGCGTGAGTGTGTGCGTGTGTGTGCGTGTGCGCTTGTGCATGTGTGTGTGCGTGTGCGTGCGCATGTATGTGTGCGTGTGCTTGTGCCTGTGTTTGTGAGTCGGCATGGGCATGTGCGTGTGTGTGCATGTGTATGCTAGTGTGTTTGTGTGTGCACGTGTGTGTTAAGGTGGGGTTGTGCGTTTGCATGTGCATGTGTGTGTGTGTGTGTCTACGTCTGCGTGTGCATAAGTGTGCGTGTTCGTGGGCGTGTGCATGTGCATGTGTGTGTGTGTGCGGGTGCGTGTGCATGTGCGTGGGTGTGGGCTTGGGCGTGTGCATGTTAGTATGCGTGTGAGTGTGCGTGTGCGTGTGCGTGTGCATGTGCGTGTGCGTGTGAGTGTGTGTGTGCGTGTGTGCGATGGACTACGTGAGTATGTGCATGTGTGTGTGGTTTTGCGTATGCACGAGTGAGTGCGTGTTTGCGTGTGTGTTTCTGTGTTCATGTGCGTGTGCGTGTACATGTGCATGTGAGTGTGCCTGTGCGTGGGAGTGTGCGTGTGTGTGTATGTGTGCATGTGTGTGTGCGTGTGCGTGTGCATTCGTGTGTGCGTGTGCATGTGCGTGGGCATGGGCATGTGCATGTGTGTGTGCGGGTGTGTGCATGCGTATGCTTGTGTGTTTGTGCGTGCACGTGTGTATGAATGTGGTGTTGTGTGTGTGCGTGTGCATGTGTGTGTGCGTCTACGTGTGCTTGTGCGTATGCGTACGCCCGTGTGTGCGCGTGTGCGTGTGTCCGTGCGTGTGCGTGTGCGTCTGCGTAAGAGTTCTTGTTCGTGGGCGTGTGTGTGTGCATGTGGGTGTGTGTGTGTGTGCATGTGCGTCTCTGCCTGTGCATGTGCATGGGCGTGTGCGTGGGCGTGGACGTGTGCATGTGCGTGTGATTGTGATTGTGCGTGTGTGTGTGCATGAGCGTGTGCGTGTGAGTGTGCGTGTGCCCGTGTGTGTGTGTGTGTGTGTGTGTGTGTGTGCGCGCGTGGGTGTGTGTGTGTGTGTGTGTGTGTGTGTGTGTGTGTGTGTGTGTGTGTGTGTGTGTGTGTGTGTGTGTGCATGTGCATGCGTGTGTCAGTTTGCGTGCATGTGCGTTTGTGTGTGTGTGCATGTGCGTGAGTGTGCACGTGTGCGTGGGCATGTGCGTTTGCGTATGCGCGAGTGAGTACGTGTGTGCGTGTTAGTGTGTGTGTCTGTGTTCATGTGCATGTGCGTGTGCGTGTGAGTGGGAGTGTACATGTACGTGTTCGTGAGTGTGTGCGTGTGTGTGTGCGTGTGCGTGTGCTTGTGCGTCAGCGTATGCGTGTGCATGTGTGTGTGCATGTCCTTGTTCCTGTGTCTATGCGTGGGAGTGGGCGTGTGCGTGTGTGTGCATGCGTATGCTTGTGTTTTTGTGCGTGCACGTGTGTGTGAAGGTGGAATTATGTGTGTGCATGTGCATGTGCGTGTGCGTCTACATCTGCGTGTGTGTAAGTGTGCGTGTGCGTGTTCGTGGGCGTGTGCATGTGCATGTCTGTGTGCGTGTGTGTGTGCTTGTGCATGTGCGTGTGAGTGTGCGTGTGCGTGTGTGTGTGTGTGCGATAGACTGCGTGAGTATGTGCGTGTACGTGTGCGTGTGTGTGTGCCTGTGTGTGTGCCTCTTCATGGGAGTGTGCATGTGTGTGTGTGTGTGCATGTGTGTTTGTTCGTGCACATGTGTGTGAAGGTGTGGTTGTGCGTGTACATGGTCATGTGTGTGTGCGTCTACGTGAGCGAGTGCGTGTGCGTGTGCGTACACCTGTGTGTGCGCGTGTGTGTGTCCGTGCGTGTGCATGTGCATCTGCGTAAGTGTGCGTGTTCATGGGTGTTTGCATGTGCATGTGTGTGTGTGTACATGTGCATGTGCATGTGCATATGTGTGTGCATGCGCATGGGCGTGGGCGTGGGCGTGTGCGTGTGCGTGTGCGTGTGAGTGTGCATGTGAGTGTGCGTGTGAGTGTGCATGTGAGTGTGTGTGTGTGCGTGTGCGTGTGTGTGTGTGTGTGTGTGTATCGTGTGCGTCTGCATGTGAGTATCGGTTTGCTTGTGGGTGTGCTTTTACATGTGTGTGTGTGTGTGTGTGTGTGTGTGTGTGTGCGCGCGCGCTTGTGCATGTGCATGCAAATGTGTGTGCGTGTGCATGTAACTGCGTGTTCGTGTGCATGTGCGTGTGCGTGTGCCTGTACGTATGTGCATGTGTGTGCTTGTGTGTGTGTGTGCTTGTGTGTGCGTGTGCGTGTGCGTTCTTGTGCGTGTGCATGTGATTTCCTGTCCGCGTGTTTGTGCGTGTGCGTGTGCGTTTGCCTGTACGTATGTGCTTGTGTGTGCGTGTGCATGTGCATGAGAGTGGATGTGAATGTGTGTGTGCGTGTGTGTGTGTGCCTGTACGTCTATGCATCTGTGTGCGTGTCCATGTGCTTGCGTTTGCATGCGTGTGTATGTGCATTTGCATGTGTGTGTCTGTATGCTTGTGCGTGTGTGTGTGCGTGTGCATGTGCATGTGCGTGTCCGTGTGTGGGTGCGTCTGGAAGTGAGCGTGTGAGTGTGCGTGTGTGTACACTGTGTGTGCGTGTGCATGTGCTTGCGTTTTCTTGCGTGTGCGTGTGCATGTGCTTGTGGATGTGCTTGTGCATGTGTGTGTGCGTGTGTGCATGTACATGTGTGTGTGCATGTGTGCGAGTGCGTGTGTGCGTCCGTGTGCATGTCTGTGTGTGTGTGCATGTGCGTGTGTGCATGTAACTGTGTGTGTGTGTATGTGAGTGTGTGTGTGTGTGTGTGTGTGTGTGTGTGTGTGTGTGTGTGCATGCGTGCATGTGAGTGTGTGAGTGTGTGTGCGAGTGTGCGTGTGAGTTTGCGCGCGTGTGTGTATGTGTGTGCATGTGTGTGTGTGTGTGCATTTGTGTGTGCGTGTGCGTTTACGTGTGTGTGTATATGTGTGTGTGCCTGTGCTTGTGCCTGTGCCTATGCGTGTACATGTGTGTGTGCGTGTACATGTGCATGTGCGTGTGCGCGTGTGTGCGGGTGTGCGTGTGTGTGTGCCTCTGCGTATGTGTGCGTGTGCGTGCGAGTGTGCATGTGCGTGTG
>CM034147.1:476830556-476845556 GCA_019776745.2 Taxus chinensis | reverse complement strand
TGTGGGTGTGAATGTGTGTTTGCGTGTGCATGTGTGTGTGTATGTGCGTGTACATGTACGTGTGCGTGTGTTTGTGCGTGTAAGTGTGCGCGTGTGTGTGTGTGCGCGCGTGCGTGTGCATGTGTATGTGTGTGGGCATGTGCGTGTTCGTGTGCGTGAGCGTGAGCGTGTGCGTGTGCTTGTGCGTGCGCATGTGTGTGTGCATGTGCGTGTGTGTGTGCATGCATGTTCGTGTGTGTGTGCGTGTGTTTGGATGTGTGTACGTGTGTGTCGTTATTGCATATGTGTGTGTGCAAGTGTGTATGCTTTATAGTGTGCATGTGTGTATGCTTGTGCGTGTGCATGTGTGTGCGTGTGTGTGTGTGCTTCTGCGTGTGCGTGTGTGTGTGCGTCCTTATGTGCGTTTTCATGTGTGCTTTTGTGTGTGTGTCCTTATGTATGTGTTTTTGTGTGTGTGTGGGTGCGTGTGTCTGCGTGTGGGTGCATGTGTGTGTGTGGGTGTGCATACATATGTACGTGTGCTTGTGTGTGTTTGCATATGTGTGTGCGTGTGTGTGCGTGGGTGTGTGCATGTTTGTGTGCTTGTGTCCGTGTGCGTGTGTATGTGCATGTGCGTTTGCGTCTTGTGCGTGTGCGTGTGTGTGCGTGTGTGTGTGCGAGTGTGTGCGTATCTGATTGCATGTGTGTGTGCGTGTGTGTGTCGTGTCCGTGTATGTCATGTGCTTGTGTGATTTTGTATGTGTAAGTGTGTGCATGTGTGTGTGTGTGTGTGATTGTGCATGTGCCTGTGTGTGTGCGTGTGCATGTGCATGTGTGTGTGCGTGTCTGTGTGCGTATGCGTGTGTGTGTGCGTGTGTCCTTATGTATGTCTTTATGTGTGTGTGTGGGAGAGTGTGTGTGCGTGTGGGTGCGTGTGTGTGCCCCGTGCGTGCATATGTGCGTGGGCATGTGCATGTGCATGTGCTTGTGTGTGGCCATATGCATGTGCATGTGTGTACGTGCGTGTGTGCGTGTGCATGTGCATGTGCATGCGTGTGTGCATGTGGGTGTGTGTGTGCATGTGTGTGTAAATGCATGTGTGTGTGCGTGGGCGTGTGCATGATCATGTGCTTGTGCGTGAATGTGTGTGTGTGCATGTGCATGTGTGTGTGTGTGCATGTGCATGTGTGTGTGAGTGTGCTTGTGCGTGTGAGTGTGCATGTGCGTGTGTGTTTGCATGTGCGTGCACGTGTGCATGTGTGTGTGTGTGCATGTACCTATGCGAGTGTACCGTTGTGCATGTGTGCACATGCGTGTGTGGGTGCGTGTACGTGTGTGTGTGCGTGTCCGTGTGCGTGTGTGCGTGGACGTGTGCATGTGCATGTGCATGTGTGTGTCCTTATGTGTGTTAGGTTGTGTTTGCGTAGGTGTGTGTTTGTGCTTGTTTATGTGTTCATGTGTGTGCTTTTGTGTCCGCATGCTTCCTTATGCGTGTATCTGTCTGTGTGCGTGGGTGTGTGTGTGTGTGTGTGTGGGTGTGTGTGGGTGTGCATGTATGTTTGCGGGTGCGTGTGCGTGTGCGTGTGCGTGTGCGTGTGTATTGTTCATGTGTGCATGTGCGTGTGCATATGTGTGTGTGTGTGCGTGTGTGTATGCATGTGCGTGTGCGTGTTTGCATATGCATGTGCGTGTGCGTGTGCGTGTGCATCCTTATGTGCGTGTGTGTGTATGCTTTTGTGTGCGTGTGCATGTACATGTGCGTGTGTGTGTGCGTGTGCATGTGTGTGTGTTGGTTCTTGTGCATGTGCATGTACGTGTGCGTGTGCATGTGCGCGTGTGTGTGCGTGTGCATGTGCGTGTGCGTGTGTGTGTGCTTGTGCACAGTGTGTGTGTGTATGTGTCCTTATGTGCGTGTTCGTGTGTGCTTTTGTGTGTGTGTGTCCTTATGTATGTGTTCTTGTGTGTGTGGGTGCATGTGTCTGCATGTGGGTATGCGTGTGCGTTGTGTATGTTCTTTGTGTTCGTGTTAGTGTGCGTGTGCATCTGTGGGTGTGCATTGTGTGTGTGTGCACTATGTGCATGTGTGTGTGTGTTTACATAGGTGTGTGCATGTGTGTGTGCGTGTGTGCATGTGCGTGTGTGCTTGTGTGTGTGTGCGTGTGTGTGCGTGTGTGAGTGTGCATGTGCATATGTGCGTGTGTGAGTGTGCATGTGCATATGCCTAAGCGTGTGTGTTTGTGTGTGTGCAGGTGTGTGGCTGTGCATGTGTGTGTGCGTGCGTGTGGGTGCGTGTGTGCGTGTGCGTGTGCATTGTACTATGTGCTTGTGTGTTTGTGCGTTACATGTGTGTGCAATGTGTGTGTACGTGTGTGCTTGCGTGTGCATGTGCATGTGTGTGCGGATGTGCATGTCACATGTGTGTGTGTGTGCGTACATGTGCGTGTGTGCGTGTGTGTGTGTCCATGCGTGCATGCGTGAGTGTGTGTGCATGTGTGGGCATGTGCATGTGCATGTGTGTGTGTGTTGCGTGTGCATGTTCGTGTGCATGTGTGTGTGCGTGGGCGTGGGCATGTCCGTGTGCGTGTGCATGTGTGTTTGTGTGCACGTGTGCGTGTGTGTGTGCATGTGCGTGTGTGTGTGCAAAGTGCATCTGTGTGCATGTGTGTGTGCGTGTGTGTGTGTGAATGTGTGGCGCGTTGTTTGTGTGTGCAGTGTGTGTGTGCATGTGCTGTTTGCGTGCGTGTGCATGCGCGTGAGTGTGCGTGTGTGTGTGGGCGTGCGTTTGGCGGTGTGCGTGTGCGGAGTGCGTGGTGTGCACATGCATTCGAGTGTGTATGTGTGTGTGTGTGTGTCGTGTGTGTGTGTTCATGTGCATGTGTGTGTCAGTGTGCATGCATATGTGCATGTGCGTGTGCGTTTCCATGTGCGTGTGAGTGTACGTGTGCAGTGCGAGTGTGCATGTGCGTGTGCCTGTGCCTATGCGTGTGCGTGGGCATGTGTGTGTGTGTGAATTTGTATGCTGTGTGTGTTGCGTGTGCGTGCACGTGTGTGTGTACATGTGCATGTGTGTGTGCGTCTACGTGTGCGTGTGCGTGTGCGTACGCCTGTGTGTGTGCGTGTGCGTGTGTCTGTGCGTGTGCATGTGCATCTGCGTAAGTGTGCGTGTTCGGGGTGTGTGCATGTGAATGTGTGTGTGTGTGCGTGTGCGTGTGCATGTGCATGTGCGTATGCGTGTGCATGCGCGTGTGCATGGGCGTGGGTGTGTGCATGTGCGTGTGCGTGTGAGTGTGCATGTGAGTGTGCGTGTGAGTGTGCATGTGAGTGTGCGTGTGCGTGAGCGTGTGTGTGTGAGTGTGCGTGTGGCCGGGTGTGTGTGTGTGTATGTGTGTGTGTATGTGTGTGCGTGTGTGCGTGTGCTTGTGCATGCGCGTGCGCGTGTGCGTGTGCGTGGGTGTGCACGTGTGCGTGGGCGTTTGCGTTTGCGTATGCGCAAATGAGTACGTGTGTGCGTGTGCGTGTGCGTGTGCGTGTGCATGTGCGTGTTTGTGTTCATGTGCGTGTGCATGTGCGTGTGTGTGTGAGTTTGCATGTGCGTGGGAGTGTGTGCGCATGTGTGTGAGTGTGTGCGTGTGTGTGCGCGTGCACGTGTGCTTGTGTGTGTGCGTATGCGTGTGCATGTATGTGTGTGTGTGATTGTGTATGTGTCTGTGCGTTGGCATGGGCGTGTCCGTGTGTGTGCATGCGTATACTTGTGTGTTTGTGTGTGCACGTGTGTGTGAAGGTGGGGTTGTCCATGTGCATGTGCATGTGCGTGTGTGTCTACATCTGCGTGTGCGTAAGTGTGTGTGTGTTTGTGGGCGTGTGCGTGTGCATGTGTGTGTGTGTGTGCGTGTGCATGAGCGTGTGCGTGTGCGTGGGCTTGGGTGTGTGCATGTGAGTCTGCGTGTGCGTGTGCATGTGCATGTGCATGTGCATGTGCGTGTGAGCGTGAGTGTGAGTGTGCATGTGCGTGTGTGCGATGGACTACGTGAGTATTTGCATGTCTGTGTGGTTTTGCGTATGCACAAGTGAGTGCGTGTCTGCGTGTGCATGTCCGTGTTCATGTGCGTGTGTTAGAGCGTGTGCGTGTGAGTGTGCCTGTGCGTGGGAGTGTGCACGTGTGTGTGCATGTGCGTGTGTGTGTGCGTGTGTGTGTGCGTGTGCGTGTGCATGTGCTTGTGCGTGGGCGTGGGCATGTGCGTGTGTGTGTGCGTGTGTGTGCATGCGTATGCTTGTGTGTTTGTGTGTGCACGTGTGTGTGAATGTGGCGTTGTGTGTGTGCGTGTGCATGTGTGTGTGCGTTTACGTGTGCGTGTGTGTGTGCATACGCCTGTGTGTGCGCGTTTGCGTGTGTCCGTGCATGTGCATCTGCGTCTGCGTAAGTGTTCATGTTAGTGAGCGTGTGCATGTGCATGTGTGTGTGTGTGTGCGCGTGTGCGTGTGCATGTGCTGCTCGTGTGCGTGGGCGTGGACGTGTGCATGTGTGTGTGCGTGTGATTATGTGTGTGCCTGTGCGTGAGCGTGTGCGTGTGAGTGTGCGTGTGCCCGGGTGTGTGTGTGTGTGGGCGCGCGTGCATGTGTGTGTGCGTGTGCGTGGGCATGTGCTTTTGAGTATGCACGAGTGAGTGTGTGTCTATGTGTGCGTGTCTGTGTTCATGTGCGTGTGCGTGTATATGTGCGTGTGAGTGTGCCTGTGCGTGGGAGTGTGCGTGTGCCTGTGCGTGGGAGTGTGCGTGTGCGTGTGTGTGTGTGTGTGCGTTTGTGTGTGCATGTGCGTGTGCGTGTGCCTGTGTGTTTTCCTGTGCATGGGAGTGTGCATGTGTGTGTGCATACGTGTGCGTGTGCGTGTGCGTGTGTGTGTGCATGTCCTTGTGCCTGTGCCTGTGCGTGGGCGTGGGCATGTGCGTGCGTGCGTGCGCGCGTGTGTGTGTGTGTGTGTGCGCGCGCATGTGTATGCTTGTAACATCCCCATTTAAGATACCAGAACAAGGGAATTTTTTTTATTTTTATTTTTTATTTTTATAACATTCTCTGTTATGAATTATAAAATTCAAACACACGTTCAAGTTTTAATAATTGTTCTCTGCCCAAACAACACAGTTTGGATCACACAATTTCTTTTAAAACGAATGTTCCCTGTTCGCATATTTACAATATGGAACACACATTCAATGCCATTCAATCTTATAACAGATTCTATATGCTGCTGTAAATGACTCGAGGAACTGCCGATCTTCCATTTTCATGGCTCGAAGTTTCAACGATCCTTCATTTCATGACTCGGCAACAACCGATCCTTCATGTTCGTTTATGCATAGTATATTATATATACCTGTTCTCATAACCGTTCCCGGTTATCGAAGTGATCCATTTAAGAAGCCTATCTGAATATCTGTTACTGATATTCATCTGACATCCTGCATCTTAAATTAAGTGATAAGGACAACGCAACCAGCAATTGCGATACTTTGGCCAAATATTTTCACATGCTTTGCATGATCATATTCCTGGATGTGATACACATCAACGGAATACGTCCTTCACCTCACTTCACCTGTTATCTAGAATGGTCTTTCCTGGTTCCTACCAGTCCTCTTCGTTTAAGGTCAGTTTTAAACTTCCAATTACAATTAGTAATATGAACGAATATAGGAAGGCACTCCTGGTAACTAAAGATACGCAGACATACGGTGTCGTTTCCCCACGACTCCGTGTGTCTAGTTATCTTTAGTATTCCAGAGTCACTCCGTATACCAGATCATACTCCTATCCCCTGCTAAGAGCTTCACATTCAGCCTATGTATTCTTGATGTTTTAATTCGGGAGGGCATTGCAATATGTCGGCTGCAACATTGTGTCGTCATGAAGACCCCGTCTTCATGGAGACACCTTGCTGTAGCTGGCGTATGCCAATGTCCTGTAGAATTCCTCCCATCGAGAATACACATCCTGCTCAAGTGATTTGGATACGATTTAATAATTAAAATCAACTTTCAGCATCCACGCTGATCCCTTGATCCTCGTTTCCGTTACAGTTGTATAGGGCTAAGAGGGACTAAATCCGTCCATTAGCTTGCAATGCATCTTCTCCTTCGTGTCGAAGGGCTACATTTCCCTACTTGGTTCACTTCTTAATCATTGGATTAAGCAGTCCGTACCGACGGACGTGATAAGTTTAACCTATTAAACTTAGCCAAGATTTTCTCAACTGCAACTAAATTTAGAATATCTAACTTATTAGACGTCATTCAAACGAGGTCTAAATTCCCAAGAAATGTATTCATTTGTTCTCCTTAACGTTATATAGTTAAGGTCCATTAGTTATGGATATACTTATCCTATATCCTTTATTCTGAATTTAGCATACGAGATCATTAATGGAGTTCGAAAGCGAAGTTCGATTACTCCGAAGTTAATTGATATTCCTTAGCTCCTAAGCTAATCCTGAATACCTTCCGATTATGGAATCATATTCTTCTTAATCCTTTTTAATGTCAATTAAAAATTCATCTTTACCCAAGTATGAACTAATTGCATTTTTCAACTTAAAAGTTGCATTTAGGTAAGAATAGATATCAGTTTCCATTTAGCATCCATCCAAGGACAATAAACAAATCCAAATCAAGAAATAACATTATATTTCCAATTTAGACAACAAAATCAAACTGATATAATTATTAAAATATCACACTTGTAATTGTATTCAATATTTCATGTCATAATCCGTACATTTGCCAATCCAGCTGATTGGGCATGGTTTACATAAAACATCAATACAACTCATAGACAGAAGAATATATTTTCTTCTTTTCACAATTCCTCGAAGAGGAATAAAAGCAGCAATTACAATACATCATCAACAAATCAAGAAGCATCAGAAAACAACCAAGTCTTCATTCTAATCAAATTCCATCTGCAAAATGAATTGCACGGGTCAGTTCAATGAACTGAGCATATTAAGCACTTATCCTTAAAATAAGGTGCTTCAACTAACTGTCTCAATAAAAGAACCCTGCTTTTATGAAATGACAGTTAAACATCAATCAAGAAATAGGCACAAAAGAAAGATCAGCATAACAACTGAACTATCAAAATATAATCACAATCAGCCTAAGAACTGCTGTCCCGTTTCCACATAATCGTTACAAGTATCAATTCACAATATTTGAAAGGTTAGGAATACAAGTAGCTTACTGCAGATATAACACACTGTTATCCTTTCCACGCCTTTCAATAACAATAAATGCAAAGGATGAAACTAACTGAAATGTAAATCCATTACTTTCCTTTCAGTTCATGCATCATATTAGAATCCAAGCAATCAAGTACAGACAAGAAAGCGAACAGCAATGCAGATAGTTGCTCCTATCTAAGCACTACAAAATTCATTATTCACGAATTACAGCTTCCCAACTGAATGAAAGAAGGAAAGATTATTTTTCCAAGTCAATCATCCATATCTCTATTTCTTTCCAAATGACTGTCCTAACAATGGAATCCAAACGAGAGACAAATCAAGATAACAGTTCAGAGTGAAACTTACAAAATCCATTCGGAATTCACTTTCCGACAGCAAGAATAATTTCATTTATAATCCTCTTTAAATGAAAACAGGGAAGAATTCATCATCCATATTCATATTTCATTTGAATCAGACTCATATAAAAATCCGAAACAGGTTAGTACAACATTATGTTCATCCTAGATCAGACAGTATAAGGATGCATACCATATATTTACCGTACTTAAAGAAATCATAGTTCTTTCACTGTATGTTAAATAGATAAACAGTTATACAATCATGCAGTCAATTAATCCCATGATTTCCTAATCCTTATGAACGTATCCCATTCAAAATAACACTTTATTTATTGATGTTACCTACAGCAAGTCCAATAATTACATGACTATGAATTTCACCAAGTTAGGACAGCAGGCAGAAGGAGGATTCCTTCCCAATAAATAATTCTACCCAGTCCATTTTCCAAGTTTATAATAGTATGCAGAATATTAAGAATGCAAAAATCAGATGTCATTACCTTTATCAATGTAAATCGTATAGGATGTTAAATACATGGATCTGATACAGTCAAGACAACCCACACAGCAATACAGAATTTCTATGCCTTTATTCTTGACCAGCAATCCAAGATTAAGTCATAATCACCAAAACAGTTCGAACTTAAGGGATCGATCAGCATTAATAAACACAACTAATCATCATACCTTCCTAGCAAGAAACAGTATATTTCTTTATGAGTTCAGAAGGAAAAACTATTCCTTTTCCAACTCTCACGAACATTCATAGAAAATTCTAATGCCCATTCCTTTAAAATACAAGATGTCATTTCCTCATAATCCTGAAACAGTAGAAGGAAGAGAAAAGTCTTATCTCTTTTAAGAAAGAAAGGAAAAGAACAGCCTAAAACGTGTTATCTTTTCTTTTTCAAAAGAAGTTTCCGTATAGAAACGACCTTAAACAACTCGTACATCCTATACCATTATATCACGAAAGCCCATATAACAAAGAACATTCACACAGCAATGAAAACAACTCACACAGACTGCCAGTTCATGATATAAAACTTAAACAGTGAAATACCCATTCCATGAAGCTTGAATAGAAATGATATCTCTTTTAATTCCGAACAGCAATTAGTAAACAAAAAGATCTTATCTCCTTCAAAGAAAACTTCAGTACATAAACGACCTCAGGTCGTTCTTACAACCAATACAATCATATCGCAAGTTCAGGTGACAACAAAACAATAGTACAGCAATAGAATAACCCATACTGCCTATACAGTTCCACATTCCATTCTACAAGAATAACCAGCTCAAAATTTCATATAATATCAATAACCAGCACAACATGGAGGTATGCCATTCAAGAAGAGCAAGACAGTTAAACACAGCAACAGGGAAACAATTTTCCTATCATTTCTAAAGAAAGGAGACAGCAAGGGTCGACGAACCCAAATCATAGCAACATAACCCACCCATATTCAACTTCCATTTACGTGCAAAGGTAGTTCCAAACACAACAGCAAGGAACGATTACACAGCCTATTCCAATTTCCACACAACATGAACAGAGAAGAGAATATATATTTCCAACTTGATTCGTACAAAAACAAATCAAGACCAAGCAACCAGAAACAATTCTTCATATCATTTTCCAAAAAAAAGAAACAAGAATCGATGAAATCCAATTCGAATCGACTCGACAACAATCACAGAATCAAAACCCAAGAGCAGGGTTGTTTTAATGAGACACTTAAACAAAGCAAGAATTTTTAAAGAGAAGGGCTTAACATGCCTGAAATCTCTTTTCCAAAACTTGAAGAAGGATCCGTTTGCTGCGTTATTTCCTTCCACAGCGACAGCACAAACTTCCCAGCACTCCTTTCTTCTTCAGGCTTAGCAACAGCCTTAAAAATCTCCAAGAACAGTGTCAAATTCCAAGAGCTGGTTCGACTGAACCAGACCAGAAAAACCAAATGCAGAGCAACTTTGCAAGGGCTTGAATCGACCAAATGAAAAACAAAATTTCCTCATACACTTTCCAAGGCAAACTGGTCGCGAGGACCGAGAACAATTAATGCAATTAAGGCTCTGCCTTTCTCCTAGCTTCCCACGCCACCGCCACTTGAGTTGGCGAACTCAATTTTTCAAATTTCCCCATGCAAAACCGAATTTGGCTCTATCTCCAAATAGATGCCTCTATTTCCTACCTGCCCCGCCAAAACTGGCTCTGTCCACGTATGGACTTACCAATTAAATGCTAATGAATGCCCTTCCTTCATCCTTATCCTCTCCTTCCAAGGGTCTGCGCGCCCTTTTAGATTAGGATTAGTTTAGGTTGCATAAAGTGATCAACCTAGGTCTTAGTTTAGCCTTAGGTTTATTTTCCCCCCTTTTTTTTTTGTAATTTAAAAATCCACTTAGGATAGTAGTGTAGGATGCATGTTAGGACTTAGGATTAGTTTAGGTTTTTAATTTATACTAACCACTAACACTAATCAACTCCTAACCCAACCTCCATCCTGCCTTCCTATAGACGTTCACGTTAATGCATAGCAGGACGTTCCGTCCTCTGGATCACGTATCAAAGCCACCCGTGTCCAGGCATTTCTTGCCTCACGAGGTTCCAAGTTTGACAGTACAGGGCTCAAGAATCGAACCCCTGTCGTTGGCATTTACGTGCCAGCTGCTCATACCTGTAATCAGGCACTGCACGTTCATAACAACCTCGGGTTCGGTTCAAGAGTAAATCGACACAGAAATCACTAGAAGCCCTCAGCATACTTGGATCAATGAAATTGATTCAAGGTGTGCTGTCAATCAGTAACGAGAGTATAGCAAGTATACGACAATTTGTCGTCACATTAGCAAACACACAAGTACAATAATTACTGTCCTATACAATAAATCACAGCATGCAAGAATCCAAGTTAGCAACACATTCTTTAAAGATCTGAGTTTATCTTAACATGTTTGCCTTCATTCCAGCAGTTATAACAACATGTAAAACATTCACCAAGATAACATGCAAAATCAGAGCGTTACAATGCTTGTGTGTTTGTTCGTGCACGTGTGTGTGAACGTGGTTGTGCGTGTACGCATGCATGTGTGTGTGCGTCTACGTGTGCATGTGCGTGTGCATACGCCTGTGTGTGTGCGTGTGTGTGTCTGTGTGTGTGCATCTGCATCTGCGTAAGTATGCGTGTTCATGTGCATGTGCATGTGCGTGTGCGTATGCGTGTGCATGCGCGTGTTCGTGGGCGTGGGCGTGTGCATGTGTGTGTGCGTGTGAGTGTGCATGTGAGTGTGCGTGTGAGTGTGCGTGTGGGTGTGTGTGAGCATGTGTGTGTAAGTGTGCGTGTGCCCGTGTGTGTGTGTGTGTGTGTGTGTGTGTGTGTGTGTGTGTGTGTGTGTGTGTGTGTTCGTGTGTGTGTGCTTGTGCATGCGCGTGCGCGTGTGCGTGTGCATTTGCGTGCGTGTGCGTTTGCGTGGGTGTGCGCATGTGCGTGGGCGTGTGCGTTTACGTATGCGTAAGCGAGTACATGTGTGCGTGTGCATTTGCGTGTCTGTGTTCATGTGCGTGTGCGTGTGCATGTGTGTTTAAGTGTGCGTGTGCATGGGAGTGTACGTGTGCATATGCGTGAGTGTGTGCATGTGTGTGCGCGTGCGCGTGTGCGTGTGTGTGTGCTTGTGCGTGTGCGTATGCATGTGCATGTATGTGTGCGTTTGTTGGTGCCTATGTCTGTGCGTGGGCATGGGCGTGTGCATGTGTGTGCATGTGTATGCTTGTGTGTTTGTGCGTGCACATGTGTGTGAAGGTGGGGTTGTGCGTGTGCATGTGCATGTGCGTGTGCGTCTACGTCTGCGTGTGCGTAAGTGTGCGTGTTCGTGGGCGTGTGCATGTGCATGTGTGTGTGTGTGTGCGTGTGCGTGTGCATGTGCGTGGGCGTGGGCTTGGGCGTGTGCATGTGAGTGTGCGTGTGAGTGTGCGTGTGCGTGTGCGTGTGCGTGTGCATGTGTGTGTGAGTGTGCGTGTGAGTGTGTGTGTGCATGCTTGTGATGGACTGCGTGACTATGTGCATGTGCATGTGGTTTTGCATATGCACGAGTGAGTGCATGTTTACGTGTGCGTGTCCGTGTTCATGTGTGTGTGCGTGTACGTGTGTGTGTGAGTGTGTGTGTGTGTTTGTGTGTACGTGTGCATGTGCCTGTGCCTATGCCTGTGCGTGTGTGTGCATGCGTATGCTTGTGTGTTTGTGCGTGCACGTGTGTGTGAATGTGGCGTTGTGTGTGTGCGTGTGCATGCGTGTGTGCATCTACGTGTGCGTGTACGTGTGCGTACGCCTGTGTGTGCGCGTGTGCGCGTGTCCGTGCATGTGCGTCTGCATAAGTTTTCGTGTTCGTGGGTGTGTGCGTGTGCATGTGGGTGTGTGTGTTCGTGTGTCTGTGCCTGTGCATGTGCATGCGCGTGTGCGTGGGTGTGGACATGTGCATGTGCATGTGCGTGTGATTGTGTGTGTGCATGTGTGTGAGCGTGTGCGTGTGAGTGTGCGTGTGCCCGTGTGTGTGTGTGTGTGGGTGGGTGGGTGTTTGTGTGTGTGTGTGCGTGCGCGTGTCTGTTTACGTGTGTGTGTGTTTACGTGCGTGTGTATGCACGTGAGTGTGAGCGTCTGCGTGGGGATGTGCATTTGCATATGCGCGAGTGAGTATGTGTGCGCGTGTTAGTGTGTGTGTCTGTGTTTATGTGCATGTGCATGTGCGTGGGAGTGTACGTGTGAGTGTGCGTGGGAGTGTGCATGTGGTTTTGCGTATGCACGAGTGAGTGCGTGTTTATGTTCATGTTCGTGTGAGTGTGCTTGTGCCTGTGCGTGGGAGTGTGCCTGTGCGTGGGCGTGTGCGTGTGCGTGTGCGTGTGCGTGTGCGTGTGCGTGTGCGTGTGCGTGTAAGTTTGTGTGTGCGTGTGCGTGTGCTCGTGCCTGTGCGTAGGTGTGGGCATGTGCGTGTGTGTGTGCGTGTCTTTGCATGCGTATGCTTGTGTGTTTTTACGTGCACGTGTGTCTAAATGTGGCATTGTGTGTGTGTGCGTGTGCATGTGTGTGTGCATCTACGTGTGCTTATGCATGTGGGTATGCCTGTGTGTCTGCTTGTGCGTGTGTCTGTGCGTGTGCGTGTGTGTCTGCGTAAGTGTTCGTGTTCGTGGGCGTGTGCGTGTGCATGTGGGTGGGTGTGTGTGTGCGTGTGCATGTGCATGTGCATGGGCTTGGACATGTGCATGTGCGTGTGCGTGTGATTGTGCATGCACGTGTGCGTGAGCATGTGCGTGTGAGTGTGTGTGTGCCCGTGTGTGTGTGTGTGTGTGTGTGTGTGTGGGTGGGTGTTTGTGTATGCGTGTGCGTGTGTGTGTCTGTTTGCGTGCATGTGCGTTTACGTGTGTGTGCATGCGCGTGAGTGTGGGCGTGTGTGTATGCATATGCGCGAGTGAGTACGTGTGTGCGTGTTAGTGTGTGTGTCTATGTTCATGTGCATGTGCGTGTGCGTGTGAGTGTGCGTGTGCGTGGGAGTGTACGTGTGCGTGTTCGTGAGTGTGTGCGTGTTTGTGTGCGTGTGCGTGTGCGTATACGTGTGCATGTGTGTGTGCGTGTACTTGTGCCTATGTCTGTGCGTGGGCATGGGCGTGTGCGTGTGTGTGCATGCGTATGCTTGTGTGTTTGTGCGTGCACTTGTGTGTGAAGGTGGGCTTATGTGTGTGCATGTGCATGTGCGTGTGCATCTACGTCTGCGTGTGCGTAAGTGTGCATGTGCATGTTTGTGGGTGTGTGCGTGTGCATGTTCGTGGGCATGTGCATGTGCGTGTGCGTGGGCTTGGGCGTGTGCATGTGAGTGTGCGTGTGCGTGTGCATGTGCATGTGCGTGTGCGTGTGAGTGTGAGTGTGCGTGTGTGTGTGCGTGTGCGTGTGTGCGATGGACTGCATGATGCGTGTGCGTTTGCGTGTGCGTGTGTGTGTGCGTGTGTGTGTGCATGTCCGTGTCCATGTGCCTGTGCGTGTGCGTGTGCATGTGCGTGTGTGTGTGCGCATGTGTATGCTTGTGTGTTTGTTCGTGCACGTGTGTGTGAACGTGTGGTAGTGCGTGTACGTGTGCATGTGTGTGTGCGTGTGCGTGTGCGTACGCCTGTCTATGCGTGTGTGTGTGTGTTTAATGTGTGTGCATGTGCGTGCGTAAGTGTGCATGTTCGTGGGTGTGTACGTGTGCATGTGTGTGTGTGTGCATGTGCGTCTGCGTGTGCATGTGCATGTGCGTGTGCATGTGTGCACGTGTGCGTGTGTGTGGGTGTGCATGTGCGTGTGTGTGTGAGTGTGCATGTGCGTGTGTGTGTGATGTGTGCATGTGCGTGTGCGTGTGCGTGTGTGTGAGTGTGCATGTGTGTGCGTGTGCATGTGCGTGTGCATGTGTGTGTATATGTGTGTGTGTGTGTGTGTTCGTGCGTGCGTGTGCGTGTGCATGTGTGTGTGCGTGTGCATGTGTGTGTGTGCATGTGCGATGTGCGTGTGCGTGTGCGTGTGCGTGTATGTGTTTTTTGTGTGTGCGTGTGCGTGTGTGTGTGCATGTGCATGTGCGTGTGCGTGTGCGTGTGCGTGTGTGTGTGCGTTGTGCATGTGTGTTTGTGTTCATGTGCGTGTGTGGGTGTGCAAATGTGTGCGTGTGCGTGTGTGTGTGCGTGTGCGTGTGCACTGTGCGCGTTTGCGTGTGTGTGTGCATGTGCGTGTGCATGAGCGTGTGCATGTAATGTGTGTGTGTGCATGTGCGTGTTTTTGTGTGCGTGTATGTGCGTGTGTGTGTGCATGTGCGTGCATGTGTGTGATTATGTGTTTACGCGTGCATGTGCGTGTGTGTTGTGTGTGCGTGTGCGTGTGCATGTGCATGTGCATGTGCGTGTGCGTGTGCGTGTGCAATGTGTGTGTGCGTGTAGGTGTGCGTGTGCGTGTGCGTGTGCGTGTGCCTGTGCGTGTGCATGTGCGTGTGCATGTGTGTGTGCATGTGCCTGTGCGTGTGTGTGTGCGTGTGCGTGTGCATGTGCGTGTGTGCGTGTGCGTGTGCGTGTGCATGTGTGTGTGTGTGTGCGTGTGCGTGTGCGTGTGCGTGTGCGTGTGTTCCTGTGCTGTGTGCGTGTGCGTGTGATGTGTGCATGTGCTGTGCGTGTGTGTGTGTTTGCGTGTGTGTGTGTGTGTGTGGGTGTGCATTTGTGTGTGCGTGTGCGTGTGCCTGTGTGTGGGCGTGGGCATGTGCGTGTGTGTGTGCATGTGTATGCTTTTGTGTTTGTGCACGTGTGCGTGTGTGGCTGCGTGTGCGTGTTCGTGTGTGCATGTGCGTGTGCGTGCGTGTGTGTGTGTGTGCGTGTGTGTGCGTGTTGCATGTGTGTTCGCGTGTGCGTGTGCATGTGTGTGTGCGTGTGCGTTC
>CM034147.1:476813056-476823056 GCA_019776745.2 Taxus chinensis | reverse complement strand
TGCGTGTGTGTGTGCGTGTGCGTGTGCGTGTGCGAGTGCGCGTGCGTGTGTGAGTGTGTGTGTGTGCGCGTGTGCATGTGTGTGCGTGTGCGAGTGCGCCTTTGTGTGCATGTGTGTGTGTGCATTCTCATGTGCGCAAGCTAGTGCATGTGTGTGTGCGAGTGCATATGTGTTTGAGTGTGCGTGTGCATTTGAGTGGGCGTGCGCGTGTGCGTGGGCATGTGCTTTTGAGTATGCACGAGTGAGTGCGTGTGTGTGTGTGTGCGTGTCTGTGTTCATCTGCGTGTGCGTGTACGTGTGCGTGTGCGTGTGCATGTGCGTGTGCGTGTGCGTGTGCGTGTGCGTGTGCGTTTGTGTGTGCGTGTGCGTGTGTGTGTGCGTGTGCGTTTGTGTGTGCGTTTGTGTGTGCGTGTGCCTGTGCCTGTGCATGTTCCTGTGCGTGGGAGTGTGCATGTGTGTGTGTGCCTGTGCCTGTGCGTGTGCGTGTGCGTGTGTGTGTGCATGTCCGTGTGCCTGTGCCTGTGCGTGGGCATGGGCTTGTGCGTGTGTGTGTGCATGCGTATGCTTGTGTGTTTATGCGTGCACGTGTGTGTGACCGTGTGGTTGTGCGTGTGCATGTGTGTGTGTGCGTGTGCGTGTGCGTGTGCGTGTGTGCGTATGCATGTGCGTGTGCGAGTGCATGTGTGTGCGCGTGTGCGTCCGCGTGTGCGCGTGTGCCTCTGTGTGCATGTGTGCGTGTGCATTCTCATGTGCGCAAGCTATTGCATGTGTGTGTGCGAGTGTATGTGCGTTTGAGTGTGCATGTGCATTTGAGTGGGCATGCGCGTGTGCGTGGGCATGTGCTTTTGAGTATGCACGAGTGAGTGCGTGTCTGTGTGTGCGTGTGCATGTGGGTGGGAGTGTGTGTGTGCGTGTGCGTGTGCATGTGTGTGTGTGTGTGTGTCCGTGTGTGTGTGCCTATGCGTGGGAGTGTGTGTGTGCATGTGTGTACGTGTGCATGTGCGTGTGTGTGTGCATTTCCGTGTGCCTGTGCTTGTTCGTGGGCGTGGGCTTGTGCGTGTGTGTGTGCGTGTGTGTGCATGCGTATGCTTGTGTGTTTGTGATTGCAGGTGTGTGTGAAAGTGCGGTTGTGCATGTGCGTGTGAATGTGTGTGTGCGTCTACGTGTGCGTGTGTGTGTGCGTACGCTTGTGCGTGTGTCCGTGCGTGTGCATGTGTGTGTGTGTGCGGATGTGCGTGTGCATGTGGATGTGCGTATCCGTGTGCATGTGTGTGTGCGTGGGCGTGGGCGTGTGCGTGTGCATGTGCATTTGAGTGGGCATGTGCATGTGCGTGTGCGTGTGCATGTGAGTCCGCATGTGCGTGTGCGTGAGCTTGTGTGTGCGAGTATGCGTGTGCCCAGGTGTGTGTGTGTGTGTGTGTATATGTGTGTGTGTGTGTGTGTGTTCGTGTGCGTGTGCGTTTGCGTGCGTGGGTGTGCGCGTGTGCATGGGCGTGTGTGTTTGCGTATGCGCAAGCGAGTACGTGTGTGCGTGTGCATGTGCGTGTCTGTGTTCATGTGCGTGTTCATGTGCGTGTGCGTGTGAGTGTGCGTGTGCGTGGGAGTGTACGTGTGCCTGGGAGTGTACGTGTGCGTGTGTGGGCACATGCGTGTGCGCTTGTGCGTGTGTGTGGTGCATGGGCGTGTGCCTGTGCTTTTGCTGTGAGATAGCTCTTTGGTGTGCATGCGCGTGTGCGTGTGTGTGCTTGTGCCTGTGTCTATGCATGGGCATGTGCTTGTGCGTGTTGTGTGCATGCGTATACTTGTGCGTTGGTGCGTGCACGTGTGTGTGGAAGTTGGGATTGTACGTGTGCATGTGCACATGCGTGTGCGTAAGTGGTCGGTGTTTGTGGGCATGTGCGTGTACATGTGGTTGTGCGTGTGCGTGTGCATGTGCATGTGCGTGTGCGTGGGCTTGGGCGTGTGCATGTGAGTCTGCCTGTGAGTATGCGTGTGCGTGTGCGTGTGCGTGTGCGTGTGCATGTGCGTGAGAATGTGCGTGTGCGATTGAGTGTGAGTGTGCGTGTGCGTGTGAGTGTGAGTGTGCGTGTGCGTGTGCGTGTGCATGTGTGTGATGGACTGCATGAGTATGTGCGTGTGCTAGTGATTTTGAGTATGCACGAGTGAGTGCGTGTCTGCATGTCGTGTCTGTGTTCGTTTGCGTGTACGTGTACGTGTGAGTGTGAGTTTGCTTGTGTGTGGGAGTATGCATGTGCGTGTGCGTGTGCGTGTGTGTTGCCTGATTACGTGTGGCGTGTGGCGTGTGGTGGTGTGCAGTTGTGTGGTGCAGTGAGTGTGTGTGTGCGTGTGGCGTGTGCAATTGTGCGTTGCGTGTTGCGTGGGGCGGTGGCGTGTGTGTCTGCGTGTGTGCTCCTGCATATCCTTGTGTGTTTGTGCGTGCACGTGTGTGTGAACGTGGCATTCTGCGTGTGCATGTCCTTGTGTGTGTGCATCTACGTGTGCGTGTGCGTGTGCGTACGCTTGTGTGTGCGCGTGTGCGTGTGTCCCGTGCATGTCGTGTGCATCTGCGTAGTGTTTCATGTTCGTGGGCGTGTGCGTGTGCATGTGTGTGTGCATGTGAGTATGCGGTGCGTGTGAGTGTAGGTTCCTGGGAGTGTACGTTGTCGTGTGTGGGCACATGCGTGTGCGCTTGCTGTCTTGTGTGTGTGCATTTGCGTGTGCCTGTGGCTTTTGCTGTGCGTATGCTCTTGCGTGTGCTGTGCGTGTGCGTGTTCTTGTGCCGTGGCTAATGCCTGGGCATGGGCGTGGGGCGTGTGTGTGCATGCGTATACTTGTGCGTTTGTGCGTGCACGTGTGTGTGACATTGTATTGTAACGTGTGGCAATTTGCACATGCGTGTGCGTAAGTGTGCGTGGTTTTGTGGCATGTGCGGTACATTGTGGTGGCGTGTGCGTAGTGGCATGTGCATGTGCGTGTGCGTGGCGCTTGGGCGTGTTCATGTGAGTCTGCCTGTGAGATGCGTGTTGCGTGTGCGTTGCTGTTCGTGTGATTTGCGTGAGAATGTGCGTGTTGCAAATGTAAGTGTGATTGTGCGTGTGCGTGTGAGTGGAGTGTTCGTGTGCGTGTGCTGTGCATGTTTGTGAATGACTGCATGAAGTATGTGCGGGTGCTAATTGATTTTTGAGTTGCACGATTGAGTGCGTGGGGTTTTTTCCTGCAATGTCGTGTCTGTGTTCGTTTTGCCCGTGGACGTGTACGTTGAGTGTGAGTTTGCTTTGTGTGTGGGATAATCAGGGCGATGTGCGTGTGCGTGTGTGTGCATGTAACGTGTGCGTGTGCGTTTGTGTGTGTGCATTTGTGTGTGCAATGTGAGTTGTGTGTTGTGCGTGTGCGTGTGCATGTGCGTGTGCGTGGGCGTTGTCATGTGCGTGTGTTGTCTGGCGTGTGTGCTCGCTGCATATCCCCCCTTGTTTTTGTGCGTGCACGTGTGTGTGAACGTGGCATTCTGCTTGTGCATGTCCTTGTGTGTGTGCATCTACGTGTGCGTGTGCGTGTGCGTACGCTTGTGTGTGCGCGTGTGCGTGTGTCCGTGCCGTGCGTGTGTCATCTGCGTAAGTGTTTCATGTTTCGTGTCGTTTGCGTGTGCATTGTGTGTGTGCATTTCAATGTGCTATGTGTGTGCATCCTGTGTGCGTGGAGCGTGACGTGTTACAGGTGCTGTGTGTGTGTGATTGCTTCTTGTCATGACGTAGGAAAAAATAGTGAAAAAGGAGGAGGAAGGTAGGCGGGTTGCTGTTGTATTTTTGGTGTTTTGTCCGTGGAGTTTTTTTTATTTTGTTTTTTTTTTTGTGTGTGTGTGTGTGGGTTGTGTGTGTGTGTGTGTGTGTATGTGTGTGTGTGTGTGTGTGTGCGTGCGTGCACGTGCGCGTGCGCATGTGCGTGTGCATTTTTGTGCGTGTGCGTTTGTGTGCATGTGCATGTGCGTGCGTGTGTGTGGGCATGTGCATTTGCGTATGCGCGAGCGAGTACATGTGTGTGTGTGCATGTGTGTGTCTGTGTTCATGTGTGTGTGAGTGTTCGTGTGCGTGGGAGTGTACGTGTGAGTGAGTGTGTGCGTGTATGTGCGCATGTGCGTGTGCTTGTGCGTGTGCATGTGTGTGTGCATGTGCTTGTGCCTGTGTCTGTGTGTGGGTATGTGCGTGTGCGTGTGTGTGCATGCGTATGCTTGTGTGTTTGTGCGTGCACGTGTGTGTGAAGGTGGGGTTATGTGTGTGCATCTATGTCTACATGTGTGTAAGTGTGTGTGTGCGTGTTCGTGTCCATGTGTGTGTGCGTGTGCGTGTGCATGTGCGTGTGTGCATGTGAGTGTGCATGTGCATGTGTGTGTGAGTGTGCGTGCGCGTGTGCGTGTGTGTGTGTGATGGACTGCGTGAGTATGTGCGTGTGCGTGTGCGTGTGTGCGATGGACTGCGTGAGTATGTGCATGTGCGTGTGCAGGTGGGTGCTCAGGTGTGTTTGTGTGTGTGTGTGTGATTGTGTGTGTGTGTTCACGTGAATGTGCGTGAGCATGTCTGTGTGTGCGTGTGCGTGTGTGTGTGCGTGTGTGTCTCCATGTGTGTGTGCGTGTGTGTGTGTGTGTGTGTGTGCATGGGCGTGTGTGTGTGCATGTGTGTTTGAGTGTGCATGTGCATGTGCGTGTGGGTGTGCGTGGGCTTGTGCGTGTGCGCGAGCGAGTGCGTGTGTGTGCGCGTGTGCGTCTGCATGTGAGTATGTGTGTATGTGTGTGTGTGCGTGAGTATGTGTGTGTCTGCGTGTGCGTCTGCGTGTTCGTTTGCGTGTGCGTGTGCGTGTGCGGGTTCGTGTGCAAGTGCGTTAGTGTGTGCAAGTGCGTGTGCGTGTGCGTGTGCTTGTGTGTGCGTGTGCTTTTGTGTGTGTGTGTGTGTGCGTGCATATGCGTGTGCCTATGCATGTGCATGTGCGTGCGTCTATGCGTGGGCTTGTGCGTGTGCCTTAGTGTGTGAGTGTGCGTGTACATCTGTGTGTTTGTGTGTATGGGTGTTTGTGTGCATGTGCGGGTGCGTGTTCATGTGCGTGTGCGTGTGCCCGTGCATGTGCTTGTGTGTGTGCATGTGTGTACGTATGTGCACGTGTGCATGCGTGTGTGTGGGTGTGTGCATGTGCGTGTGCATGTGCATGTGCGTGTGTGTGTGTGCGTGTATGTGTGCGTGTATGTGTGCGTGTGCGTGTGTTTGCATGTGCGTGTGCGTGTGCGTGTGCGTGCCTGTGTGTGTGGGTGTGTGTGTGTGCGTTTGCGTATGCGCAAGCAAGTGCGCGCACGTGTGTGTGTGTGTTCGTGTGTGTGTGTGTGTGTGTGTGTGTGTGTGTGTGTGTGTGTACGTGTGCGTATGCGTGTGCATGTGCGTGTGTCTATGCGTGGGCGTGTGCCTGTGCCTGTGCGTGGGCATGGGCATGTGCGTGTGTGTGTGCGTGTGTGTGCATGCGTATGCATGTGTGTTTGTGCTTGAACGTGTGTGTGAACGCGGGGTTGTGCGTGTGCGTGTGCATGTGTGTGTGCGTCTACGTGTGTGTGTGCGTGTGCGTACGCCTGTGTGTGCGTGTGTGTGTGTGTCCATGTGTGTGCGTCTGCGTCTGCGTAAGTGTGCGTGTTCGTGGGCGTGTGCGTGTGCATGTGTGTGTGTGTGCGCCTGTGCGTGTGCATGTGCATGTGCGTATGCATGTGCATGCGCGTGTGCGTGGGGCGGCGTGGCGTGTACATGTTCGTTGTGCCCTGTGGCGTGTGCTTAAGCGTTTTGCGTAGTTCGTGTGAGTGTGAGTGTGGGTGTTCCCTTGTGTGTGTTGTTGTGTGTTCATGATTGTGTTTCGATGTGTGGTGTGCTGCCGTGTGCATGTGCGTCGTGCGTTCATGTGTGTGTCTGTGCAATGTGTGTGTTCCAAGTGCGTGGTATCTGCGGTTTGTCGTGTATGCTGTGCGGGTGTGTTTTCGGTGCGTATGCGTGTGCATGTGCGTGTGCGAGTGCGCGTGCGTGTGAGAGTGCGCGTGTGTGTGCGTGTGGCGCGTATGCGCCTCATGTGCCTGTTGTGTGTGGTGTGCATTTCTCATGTGCGCAGCTAGTGCATGTGTGGTTGCGCGTGCATATGTGTTTTGGTGGTGATAGTGATTTTAGTGGAGCCGTGCCGTGGTGCGTGGCATTTCTTTTGAGTATGCACGATGATTGCGTGGTTGTTGTAGTGTTGTGCGCGTGCTCTGTCATCTGCTTTGCCTGTAGAGTGTGCCTATACGTTGGAGTGTGCGTTTGCGGTGTGCGTGTGCATGTGTGGTGTGTCGTTTGTGTGTTCTGTATGTGTGTGCGCTGTGTCATGGTGCCGTGTCGTGTGTAGTTTTGTCAGTGTGTTTTTGTAGAGGGCTTGTTGCGTGTGGCATGTTTTTTTCTTTTGCGCTTTGTGTTCATTTGCATAGTGGTCGTTAGCTTTTTCTTTGTCATAGTTCTTTGCGTATGCGCGAGCGAGTTCGATGTGTGTTTTGAGCATTGTGTGTCTGGTTCATGTTGTGTAGTGTTGCGTGTGCGTGGGAAGTGTACTGTGAGTGAGTGTGGTGCGTGTATGTCGCATGTGCGTGTGCTTGTGTGTGGTGCGTATTCATGTGCTGTGTGTGTGCGTGTGCTTGTGCCCTGTGTCTGTTGTGTGGGTATGTTGTGCGGTGTGTGCAAGTTATGCTTGTGTGGTTTGTGCGTGGCACGTGTGTGTGAAGGAGTGGGGTTATGTGTGTGCAGTGCAGTGGTGTGTGCCGTCTACTTCTCATGTGTGTAAGTGTGTTGTTGTGTGGTGTTTCGTTCCCATGGTGGGGTGTGCGTGTTATGTGTGCATGTGCCGTGTCGTCTAGTGTGCATGTGCATTGTTAAGGGTGAGTTGTGTGTGACTTGTTTGCGTGTTGTGTGTTTTGATGGACTGCGTGAGTATGTGCGTGTGCGGTGCGTGGTGTGCGATGGCTCGTGAGTAATGTCATTTTCTTGTGCAGGTGGGGTTCTCGGTTGTGTTTGTGTGTGTGTGTGTGATTGTGTGTTGTTGTTCACTGGATGTGCATGGAACATTGTGTGTGTGTGTGTGCGTTGTTGTCTCCATGTGTGATGCTGTGCGTGTGCTGTGTGTGCTGGGCGTGGGTGGTGTGCAGTTGTTTGAGTGGGCAATGTGCATTTGCGTGTGGGTGTGCGTGTTTTTGTGCGGGTGGGTCGGTCGTGTGCGCGAAGCGAGTGCGTGTGTGTGCCGGGGTGCGTTCTGCATGTGAGTAGTGTGTATGTGTGTGTGTGCGTGATGTATGTCGTCTGTGTGTGGCGTCTGGTGTTCCTTTCATGTGGCGTGTGCGTGTTCGGGTTCGTGTGCGAGTGCGTTTAGTGTCGTTCGTGGCGTGTGCGTGTGGCTTGTTGTGCGTGTGCTTGTGGTGTGCGTGTGCTCTGTTGTGTGTGTGTGTGGTGTCGTGTCATAATGCGTGTGGCCTATCAGTGTCATGGTGCGTGCGTCTAGCGTGGGCCTTTTGTGCGTGTGCCTTAGTGGTGTGATTGTGTGCGTGTACATCTGTGTGTTTTGTGTATGGTGGTTTTGTGTGCATGTGGCGGGTGCGTTGCATGTGGTTGCGTGTGCCGTTGCATGTGCTTGTGTGTGTGCATGTGTATACGTTGTGCACGTGTGCTGCGTGTTGTGTGGGTGTGTGCTTGCGTTGTGGCTGTGGCATGTGCGTGTGTGTGTGCGTGTATGGTGTGCGGTGCTTTGTTGGCATGTGCGTGTGCGTGTGCGTGTGCGTTCCTCTGTGTGTGTGCCGTTTGCGTATGCGCAATGCCAAGTGCGCGCACGTGTGTGTTGGTGTGGTGTGTGTGTGTGTGTTGTGTGTGTGTGTGGTGTGTGGTGTGTGGTGTGTGTGCATGTCTATGCGTGTGGCCTGTGCGTGTTGTTATGCGTGGGCGTGTGGGCTTTTGCCTGGCGTGGGCATGGCATGTGCGTGTTGTGTGTGGTGTGCTGCGTATTCATGTGTGTTTGTGCTTGAACTTGTGTGTGAACGCGGGGTTGTGCGTATTCGTGTGCATTGTGTGTGCGTCCTACTTGTTTGTGTGCGTGTGCGTACGCCTGTGTGTGCGCGTGTGTGTGGTGTGTCCATGTGTTTGCGTCCTGCGGTTCTGCGTAGTGTGCGTGTTCGTGGGCGTGTGAGTGTGCAATGTGTGTGTGGTGGTGCGCCTTGCTTGTGCATGTGCTGTTTTCGTATAGCCACCTCGTGCATGCGGCGTGTGCGTGGGCTGGCGTGCATGTGCGTGTTCGTTATCCCCCCCCCGCGTGTGCGTGGTGAGTGTAAGCTGTTATAAGTGTGGCGTGTTCCCGGGTGTGTTTGTGTTGTGTGTGGTGTGTGTGTGCTGTGTGTGTGCATTGTGTGTGCGTGCTCGTGTGCGTGTCGTGTGCATGTGTGTGTGCGTGTGCATGTAACCGTGTTCATGTGGGTGTTTTTATCTGCTTGTGGTTTGTACGTGTGTGGCGTGTGCGTGTGTGTGTGCGTGGCGTATGCTGTGCATGTGCGTGTGCGATGTGCGTGCCGTGTGCTGAAGTAGCGCTGTTGTGCGTGTGCATGCGTGTGCGTGTGCCGCGTGCCTCTCTATGTGCTGTGTGTGTTGTGTGCATTCCAGTGTGCAAGCTATTGCATGTGTGTTTGCGTGCATATGTGTTTGATGTGCATGTGCGTTTTGAGTGGCGTGCACGGTCGTGGGGCATGTTGGATTTAGTTGCAACGAGTGGAGTGGCGTGTGTTTGTGTTGCCGTGTCTATAGTTCACTTCTGCGTGTGCGTGTGCGTGTGCGTGTGCTGTGAGTGTGCCGGTGCTGGGAGTTGCGAGTGCTGTGCGTGTCGTTTTGTGTGTGCGTTTGTGTGTTGCGTATGTGTTGTGCCCTGTCATGTGCCTGTGCGTGGGAGTGTGCATTGTGTGTGTGTGCGTGTGCGTGTGCATTTTTGTGCGTGTGCGTTTGTGTGCATGTGCATGTGCGTGCGTGTGCGTGGGATGTGCGTTGTTGCTTATAGCCGAGCCGAGCAATTGTGTGTGTGAATGGTGGTTTCCTGTGTTCATTTTGGTGCGAGTTTCGTGTGCGTGGGTGGACGTTGAGGATGTGTGCGTGTATGGTCACTGTAGAGTGGCTTGTGCGGTGTGCGTATGCATGTGCAATGTGCATGTGTTTTGTGGCGTGTGTCTTGTCCTGTGTCTGTGTTTGGTGTATGGGTTTGTTGCGTGTGTGGCATGCGTATACTTAGTGTGTTTGTCGTGCACGTGGTTGTGAGGTGGGTTATCTGTGTGTCATGTGTCAGTGGTGGACGTGCGTCTACGTCTACCTTGTGTGTAAGTGTGTGTGGTGTGTGTTGTGTCCATGGTGTGTGTGTGTGGTGCGTGTTGCAGTGCGTGTGCGTTGTGAGTGTGCATGTGCATGTTGTGTGAGTGTGTGTGCGCGTGTGCGTGTGTGTGGTGGTGTGACTGCGTGAGTATGTGCTGGTGGCGTGTGCGTTGTCGATTGATCGTATATGGCATGTTGCGTGGTCGGTGGGTGCTCGGGTTGTTTGTGTGTGTGTGTGTGATTGTGTTGTGGTGTGTTTCACGTGATGTTGCCGTGAGTCATTTGTGTGTTGCGTGTGCGTGTGTGTGTGCGTGTGTGTCCTTTCGTCTCCATGTGTTTGCGTGTGCGTGTGGCGTGTGTGTGTGTGGTGCATGGGCGTGTGTGTGTGCATGGGTGTTTGAGTGTGCATGTGCATGTGCCGTAGTGGGTGTGCGTTGGTGTGTGTCGTGGGCGTGTGCGTGGTGCGCGGCGGTGCGTGTGTGCACGCTGTGCGTCTGCTGTGAGTTTGTTGTAAATGTTTTTGGTTGTGCGTGAGTATTGTTCGGTGGCGGTGCGTCTGCGTGTTCGTTTGCGTGTGCGTGTGCGTGTGGCGGATTTTCATGGCGAGGACGTTGTGGTGTGTG
>CM034147.1:476805556-476808056 GCA_019776745.2 Taxus chinensis | reverse complement strand
ATGAGTGTGTGTGTGCATGTGCGTGTATGTGTGTATGTGTGTGTTTGTGTGCATGCGTGTGTGCGTGTGCGTGTGTGCATGTGCATGTGTGTGTGCGTGTGCATGTGTGTGTGTGTTTACGTGTGCGTGTGCGTGTGAATGTGTGTGTGAGTATCTGTGCGTGTGTGCGTGTGTGTGTTTATGTGTATGCGTGTTTGTGTGCATGTGTGTGTGCATGTGCATATGCGTGTGCGTGTGCGTGGGCGTGTGCATTTGTGTTTGTGTATGCCCGTGCATGTGAGTTCGTGTGTGTGTCCATGTATGCATGTGCGTGTATCGTGTGCATGTGCGTGTGCGTGCATGTGCGTGTGCATGTGCGTGCGCGTGTGCGTGTGCGTGCGCTATGTGCGGTGGGCGTGTGCGTGTGTGCGTTTTCCTATGCGCGAGCAAAGTGCGCGCATGTGCTGTGTGCGTGTGCGTGTGCATGTCTATGTGTACATGTGCGTGTACATGCATGTGCATGTGTGTGTGTGTGTGTGTGTGACATGTGCATGTGTGTTTGCGCGTGTGCGTGTGCATGTGCATGTGTGTGTATGTGTGTGTGCATGTGCGTGTGGCGTGTGCATGTGCGTGTGTGTGTGCTATGTGTGTGTCTATGTGCGTGTGCGTGTGCGTTTGTGCTTGAACGTGTGTGTGTACATGTGCGTTGTGCGTGTGCGTGTGCATGTGTGTGTGCGTCATGTGTGTGGCCGTGTGCGTGTGCGTGTACGTTTCCGAGTGCGTGTGCATTTGTGTGTCTATTTTTGTGTGCGTGTATGTGTGTGTGTGTGTGTGTGTGTGTGTGTGCGTGTGTCGTGTGTGCATGTTTGCGCATGTGCATGTGCGTGCGTGTGTGTGTGTGTGTGTGTGCGTGTGAGTGTGAGTGCGCGTGTGCGTGGGCGTGTGCATGTGCGTATGCATGTGTGTTTGCGTATGCGCGAGCCGAGTGCGTGTGTATGTGCCTGTGTGTGCGTGTGCGTGTGCCGTTTGCGGCGTGTGCGTGTGTGTACATGTGCGTGTGCGTGTGCGTGTTCCGTGCGGCGTGTACGTGTGCGTTGCGTATGCGCAAGCTAGTGCATGTGTGTGTGTTTGTTTGTGTGTGTGTGCACGTTTGTGCATGTGCTTGTGGGTGTGCATGTGTGTGTGCGTTTGCATGTGCGTGTGCGCAAGTGCTACTGCGCGTGTGTTGGTGTACTTGTGTGTGTGCGTGTGCGAGTGTGCATGTGAGTGTGGATGTGCGCATGTGCGTGCGGTGCGATTGCATGTGAATGTGTGTGCATGTGTGTGTGTGCATGTCGGTGTGTTCGTGTTGCGCAGTGCTAGTGCAATGTGTGCATGGTGCGTGTCCGTGTGTGTTTGAGTGTGCGTGTGCATGTGCGTGTGCGTGTGTTTGTGCATGTGCATGTGCTGTTGCGTATGTGCCCAAAGTGCATTGCGTGTGTGTGTGCGGGTGTGCGTGTGCGTATGTTCATGTGCATGTGTATATGCGTGTGCATGTTCGTGTGCGGGTGTGTGTGTGCGTGTGCGTGTGCGTGTGCGTGTACTGTGGGCGTGTATCCTGTGCACGAGCAGTGTGCATGTGTGTGTGTCGCGTGTGCGTGTGCCTGTGTGTGTGTGAGTGAGTGTGTGCGTGTGCGTGTGCATCTGTGTTTGTGTGTATGGGTCTTTGTGTTCGTGTGCATTGTGTGTGTGCGTGCGCATGTGCGTGTGGGCGTGTGCGTGTGTGTTTATCCTATGCGCGAGCGAGTTACCGTGTGCTTGTGCGTGTCTATTTGCGTGTGTGTGTGTGTGTGCGTGTGCATGTTGCGTGTCGTGTTTGCGCGTGTGCGTGTGCGATGTGCATGTGTGTGCATGTGTGTGTCCGCGTGTACGCATGTGCATGTGTTTGTCTATGTGTGCGTGTGCATGTGTGCGTGTGCGTGTGCTGTGTGCGTGTGCGAGTGTGCGTGTGTACATGTGCGTGTGAGTGTGCATGTGCATGTGTGTGTGTGCGCATGTGCGTGGGCCGCCGTGTGCATGTGCGTGTGACGTTTGCACGAGTGCGTGCGTGTCTTGTGCGTGTGCATTTATGTGGTCTATTGTGCGTGTGCATGGGATGTGTGTGTGTGTGTGTGTGTGTGTGTGTGTGTTTGCACGTGTGCGTGTGCGTGTGCCTATGCGTGGGAGTGTGTGTGTGCATGTGTGTGTGTGTGCATGTGCGTGTGTGTGTGCATTTCCGTGTGCCTATGCTTGTTCGTGGGCGTGGGCTTGTGCGTGTGTGTGTGCGTGTGTGTGCATGCGTATGCTTGTGTGTTTGTGCGTGCAGGTGTGTGTGAAAGTGCGGTTGTGCATGTGCGTGTGAATGTGTGTGTGCGTCTACGTGTGCGTGTGTGTGTGCGTACGCCTGTGCCTGTGCCGTGCTTGTGCATGTGTGTGTGTGTGTGCATGTGCGTGTGCATGTGGATGTTCGTTTTCGTGCATGTGTGTGTGCGTGTGCGTGGGC
>CM034147.1:476715556-476800556 GCA_019776745.2 Taxus chinensis | reverse complement strand
TGTGCATGTGCATGTGCGTGGGCGTGTGCCTGTGCGTGTGTGTGTGCGTGTGTGTGTGCGTGTGCATGTGTGTGTATGCGTGCGACGCGTGTGTCATGTGGTTGTGCGTGTGCATGTGTGTGTCTATGTGCGTGTGCGTGTGTGTGTGTGCGTGTGCGCGTGTGCGTGTGTGTATGTGCGTATGCATGTGCGTGTGCATGTGCGTGTGCGTGTGCGTGTGCGATGTGTGCGTGTCGTTCTATGTGCATGCATGTGCGTGTGCATTACGTGTGCAAGAGCTAGTGCGTGTGTGTGTGCGAGTGCATGTGCGTGTGTGTGTGAATGTGTGTGTGGTGTGTGCACGTGAATGCGTGCGTGTGATTGCATGCGAAAGTGTGTCATGTGTGCGTGTGTGTCTCCATGTACGTGTACGTGTGCGTGTATGCGTGTGTGTGCATGGGCGTTTGTGTGTGCATGTGTGTTTGAGTGTGCATGCGTGTGTGCATGTGCGTGTGGGTGTGCATGTGTGTGTGTGCATGGGCGTGTTACGTGTGCGCGAGCGAGTGAATGTGTGTGCCCGTGTGTATCTGTGCATGTGAGTATGTGTGTATGTGTGTGTGTGCGTGAGTATGTGTGCGTCTGTGTGTGCATCTGCGTATTCGTTTGCATGTGCGTGTGCGTGTGCATTTGTCTTCGTGTGCGAGTGCATTAGAGTGTGCGTGTGCGTGTGCGTGTTCATGTGCATGTGCGTGTTCGTGTGCATGTGTGTGTGTGTGTGTGCGTGTGCATATGCGTGCGCGTGTGCGTGTGCGTGCTGCATGTGCGTGCGTCGTATGCGTGTGTGTTTGTGCTATGCGCGAGCAAGTTAATGTGCTTGTGAGTGTGCGTGTACATCTCTATGTTGCGTGTGTATGGGTGTACATGTGTGTGTGTGTGTGCGTGGGCATGTCCGTGTGTGTTTGTGCGTGTGCGTGTGCCCGTGCATGTGTGTGTATGTGTGTGTGCATGTGCGTATACGTATGTGCACGTGTGCATGCGTGTGTGTGTCTGTGTGCATGTGCGTGTGCATGTGCATGTGCGTGTGTGTGTGCGTGTGCTGTGTGCGTCTGCTGCATGTGTTTGCATGTGCGTGTGCGTGTGCGTGTGCGTGTCCAGTTGTGTGAGTGGGCGTGTGTGTTTGCGTTTGCGTATTTTTGTGTGCAAGTATGCGCACATGTGTGTGTGCGTGTGTGTGTGTGTTTGCGCGTGTGCATGTGCGTGTGTGTGTGTGTGTGTGTGCGCTTGTGAGTGTGAGTGCGCGTGTGCGTGGGCGTATGTGTCTGCATGTGTGTTTGTCGTATGCGCGGGCGAGTGGCTATGCCTATGTGCCCGGGCATGGGCATGTGCGTGTGTGTTTGCGCATGTGCGTGTGTGTACATGTGCGTATGCATGTGTGTTTGTGTCCGTGCGAACAGTGTGCGTGTGAACGCGGGCGTTGTGCGTATGCTAGTGCATGTGTGTGTGTTTGTTTACGTGTGTGTGTGCACGTGTTTCGTACGCCTGTGGGTGTGCGCGTGTATGTGTGCGTCCATGTGTGTATACGTCAAGCGTGACTGCATGTAAGTGTGCGTGTTCGTGGGCGTGTGCGTGTGCATGTGCATGTGCATACGCTATGCGCCTGTGAGTGTGCATGTGCATGTGTACGTATTGCATGTGCATGCGTGTGTGCGTGGGCGTGGGCGTGCATGACGGTGTGTTCATGTGTGCATGTGCATGTGCGTTAGCGTGTGCGTGTGCGTGTGCGTGTGTGTCCAGTGTGCGTGTTCATGTGCGTGTGCGTGTGCGTGTGCTTGTGTGTGCATGTGTGTGCGTATGTGCCCGTGTGCATGCGTGTGTGTGTGCGGGTGTGGGTGTGCATGTGTGCATGTGCATGTGCGCGTATGCGTGCATGTTCGTGTGCATGTGTGCGTGTGCGTGTGCATGTGCGTGGATGTGTGTGTATACGTGTGCGTGTATGTATGCACGAGCAAAGTGGTTGTACGTGTGTCGCGTGTGCGTGTGTGTGTGCGTGTGCGTCGTGCGAGTGCATGTGCGTGTGCGAGTGTGCGCATCTGTGTTTGTGTGTATGAGTCTTTGCGTTCGTGTGCATGTGCGTGTGCATGCGCATGTGCGTGTGCGCGTGCGTGTGTGTTTTCCTATGTGCGAGCGAGTTAATGTGCTTGTGCGTGTCTATTCTGCGTGTGCGTGTACGCTGTGTGTGTGTGTGTGTGTGTGTGTGCATGTGCATATGTGTTTGAGCGTGTGCATGTGCATGTGCATGTGAGTGCATGTGTATGCACGTGTGCGGTGCGCATGTGATTTGTCTATGAGTATGTCTGTGTGCGAGTGAGTGTGCGTGTGTGAGTGTGCGTGTCTATGTGTGCATCTGCGTGTGTAAGTGCGTGCCCCGGGTGTGTGTCTGTGTGAGTGTGTATGTGTGTGGGTGTGGGTATGGGTGTGCGTGTGCGTGTGCGTGTGCGTGTGCATGTGTGTGTGCGTTTGTGTGTGCGTATGTGTGTGCCTGTGCATGTGCCTGTGCGTGGGAGTGTGCATGTGTGTGTGTGTGCGTGTGCGTGTGCATGTGTTTGTGTGTTTTCATGCGCATGTGCGTGTGCGTTACATGTGTGCGAGCTAATGCGTGCATGAGTGCGAGTGCAATGTGCGTGTGCGTGTGTGCATGTGTGTGCGTATGCGTGTGGGAGCGCATCTACATGCATGCGATGTACATGCGAAAGTGTGTCTGTGCGCCATGTGCGTATGCGTGTGTGTGTGAGTGTGCATGTGCGAGTGCGTGAGTGTGCGTGTGAGTGATGTGTGTTTGCGTGTATGGGTGTTTGTGTGCATGCGCGTGTGTATGTGCGTGTGCGTATGCATGTGTGTGTGCGTTTACATGTGCGTGTGCGTGTATGCCTGTGTCTGTGTGTATTTGTGTATGGGTGCGTGTGCGTGTGTGTGCATGCGTATGCTTGTGTGCGTGTTGTGTCCATGTGCACGTGCGTGTGAAGTGTGCGTGTGTTATGTGCGTGTGCATGTGCATTTTTGTGCGTGTATCGTCTACGTCTGACTTCGTGTGTAAGTGTCCATGTGCATGTGCGTGTTCGTGTCCATGTGTGTGTGGTGTGTGCGTGTGTGGTGTGCGTGTGCGTGTGAGTGTGCATGTGTGCATGTGTGTGTGAGTGTGTGCGTGCGCGTGTGCGTGGGCGTGTGCGTCTGCGTGCGCGTGTGCGTGTGCGTGCACATGTGCGTGTGGGCATGTGCATGTGTGCTTGCCTATGCGACTAGCGTGAGTTTACATGTGTGTGCGTGTCTATTTGCGTGTGCATGTACGTGTGTGTGCGTGTGCATGTGTGTGTGATGTTTACGTGTGTGGCGTGTGCATGTGCGAGTGTGCGTGAGCATGTGTGTGTGTGCATGTGCGTGTGTGCATGTGCGTTTGTGTCTCCATGTGTGTGCGTGTGCGTGTGCGTGTGTATGTGTTTGTTTGTTTGGGCGTGTGCATGTCCGCATGTGCGTTTGACGTGTGCATCGAGCATAGTGCGTGTGTGGTGTGCGAGTGCATGTGTGCGTGGGCGTGTGCGCACTGTGCGCGAGTGTGCATGTGCATGTGCGCATCTGCGTGCATGCGATCTGCATGCGAAAGAGTGTCTGTGTGTATGTGTTTGTGTGCGTGTACGTATACGTGTGCGTCTGCGAGTGCATCTGTGTGCGTGTGTGCATGTGCGTTTGCGTGTGCGTGTGCGTGTTTGGGTTCATGCGCGAGTGCGTTAGTGCGTGTGCATGTGTGTGTGCGTGTGCATTTGCAACTGCTGTGTGCGTGTGAATGTGTGTGTGTGAGTGTCCATGTGCGTGTGTGCGTGTGTGTTTGCGTGTGCGTGTGCGTGTGCCTGTGCATGTGCATGTGCATGTGCGTGTGCGTGTGCGTGGGTGTGGGCATTTGTGTTTGCATGTGCACGAGTGAGTTCGTGTGAGTGTCCATGTACATCTGTGTGTTCGTGTGCGTGTGCATGGGTGTGTGTGCGTGTGCATGTGCGTGGTGCGTGTGCATGTGCGTGTTCATGTGTGTGGGCATGTGCCCGTGCATGTGCTTGCCTATGTGCATGCAAGTGTCATGTGCTTGTGCACGTGTGCGTGTGCGTGTGTGTGTACGTGTGTGTGCATGTGCATGTGCGTGTGTGTTTGGGCGTGTATGTGTGCGTGTGCGTGTGTTTGCATGTGTGTGTGTGTGTGTGTGTGTGCGTGTGTGTCTGTGTGTGTGCGCGTGTGTGTGTGTGTTTGTGTATGCGCAAGTGCATGTGCACGCACTATGTGTGTGTGTGTGTGTACGTGTGCATGTGTGTGTGTGTGTGTGTGTGTGTGTGTGCATGTGCGTGTGTGTGTGCATATGTGTGTGGGCGTATGCGTGTGCGTTTCCTAGTGCATGTGCATGTGCATGTCTATTTGCATGTGCGTGTATGTGTGCATGTGCGCGTGCATGCGTGTGCGTGTTTGTTTGCGCGTGTGAACGTGTGTGTGCGTGTGCGTGTGCGGGTGAGTGTGTGTGTGTGCGTGTGCATGTCTGTGCGCATGTGCGTGTGTGTGTGTGTGTGTGTACGCATATGTGTTTTCCTATGCGCAGTGTGTGAGTGTGTCCATGCTGTGTGCGTGTGCGTCTGCGTAAGCCTGTGTGTGTGCGTGTGCGTGTGCGTGTGCATGTGTGTGTGTGTGTGCGCCTGTGCGTGTGCATGTGCGTGTGCATGTGCATGTGCATGTGCGTGTGCGTGGGCCGTGGGCGTGCACATGTACGTGTGCATGTACATATGCGCAAGCTAGTGCATGTGTGTGATTTTGTGTGTGAGTGTGCGTGTTCCGCGTGTTCGTTCTTGTGTGTCTGCGTCTGCGTGGACATTGTGTGTGTGCACGTTTTTCGTTTCTTGTGTGTGTGCGTCTGTGTGGACATGTGCGTGTGCGTGTGCATGTCACGTATGCGTGTGCGTGTGCGTTTCCATATGCGTAAGCGACTACATGTGTGTGTGTAACTGCGTGTGGTATGTACGTGTGCATGTGCGTGCGTGTGTGTGTGCACATGTGCGTGCGTGCTATTGCATGCGAATGTGTGTGTGTGTGTGCGCGTGCGTGTGCGAGTGCGTGTGTGTGTGTGTGTGCATGCGTGTGCGTGTGCGCGTGCGCCTCTATGTGCATGTGTGTGTGTGCATATGTTCATGTGCGCAAGCTAGTGCATGTGTGTGTGTGTGAGTGCATATGTGTTTGAGTGTGCATGTGCGTTTGAGTGCATGGCATGTGGGCGGATGTGTGTGTGTGTACGTGGGCATGTTCGTGTGCACGAGCAAGTGCTTTTGTGTTTGCATGTGCGAGTGCGTGTGCGAGTGTGTGTGCATGTAAATGTGCAATGTGCCGTGTGCGTGTGCATGTGCATGTGTGCGATTGCATGCGTGTGTGTGCGTTTGTGTGTGCGTGTGCATGTGCCTGTTTGCGTGTGCGGGGTCTTTGTGTTCATGTGCATGTCCGTGTGCGTGTGCCTGTACGCGTGGGCATGTGCGCTGGGCGTGTATGTGTGCCTGTACATGTTCGTGTGCATGTTCTTGTGCGTACGCGTGTGAGTGTGAGTTTATGTGTGCATGTGTGTGTTTGCAATGGAATGCGTGAGTATGTCCGTGTGCGTGTGCATGTGTGTGCCCGTGTGTGCGTGTGCGTGTGCCTGTGCGCTGTGCCTGTGCCTGTATGGGGTGCGTATGTGCGAGCGCGTGTACATGTGCATGTGTGTGCGTGTGCGTATGCATGTGACGTTTGAACCTGTGAGTTTGACTGTCCGTGCGCTTGTGTGCGTATGTGTTACATGTGCGTGTGTGTGTGCGTGTGCGTGTGCCTGTGCCTGGTGCGTGGGAGTGGGCATGTGCCAGTGTGTCCATTTGTATGCTTGCATGTGCCTTTTGCGTTTGCACGTGTGCATGTGAACGTGCGTGTGTGTGTGTGTGTGCGTGTGCATGTGTGTGTGCGTGTGCGTACGAGTGCTGCATGTGCATGTGCGTATTGCCTGTATGCGTGAGCGAGTTGCGTGTGTCCGTGCGTGTGCGTTTGCGTGTGCGTAAATGTTTGTGTTCGTGGGCGTGTGCGTGTGCATGTGTGTGTGTGTGTGCGTGTGCGTGTGCCTGTGCATGTGCATGCCCGTGTGCGTGGGTGTGGACGTGTGCATGTGCGTGTGTTAATATGTGTGAGGGTTGTGTGTGTGTGTGTGTGTGAGCGTGTAAGTGTGAGCATGTGCGTGTGCCCGTGCGTGTGTGCGTGTAATTGTGTGCGCGCCGCGCGCGCGTGTGGGTGTGTGTGTGTGTGTGCGTGTGTGCTATGTGTTTGTGTGCATAGCGCGTGTTTGCGCGTGCGTGTGCATGTGTGTGAGTGTGCACATGCATCTGCTTGTGCGTGCGAATGTGTGTTTTGAGTATCCATGACGAGTGAGGACGTGTGTGCGTGTTAGTGTGTGTGTCTGTGTTCATGTGCATGTGCCTGTGCGTGTGAGTGTGCGTGTGAGTGGGAGTGTACGTGTGTGTGTTCGTGAGTGTGTGTGTGTGTGTGCACGTGTGTGTGTGTGCGTGCGTGTGCGTGTGCATGTGTGTGCATGCGTGTATGTGTGTGCATGTGTGTGTGCGTGTCCTTGTGCGCATGTGTCTGGGCATGGGAGTGTGTGCGTGTGCCTATGTGCCGAGCAAGTGCATATGCTTGTGTTTTTGTGCGTGCACGTGTGTGTGAAGGTGGGGTACGTGTGTGTGCATGTGCATGTGCATGTGCGTCTACGTCTGCGTGTTCGTAAGCATGTGCGTGTGTGTGCATCGTGGGCGTGTGTGTGTGCATGTGTGTGTGCGTGTGTGTGTGTCGTGTGCATGTGCGTGTGCGTGTGACTGTTTGTGTGTGTGCATGTGCATGTGAGTTTCTATGTGCGTTTTTGCATGTACGCATGTGCATGTGCGTGTGCGAGTGTGAGTGTGAGTGTGTGCATTATGTTGCGTGGGGCGTATGTGTGTGCGTTTCCTAGTGCGATGTGACTGTGTGCATGTCTATGTGCATGTACGTGTGCGTGTGTGTGCGCCTATGCATGTGCGAGTGTGCATGTGCGTGTGCGTGTGTGTGCATGTGCCTGTGCCTGTGAGTGTGCGTGTGCGAGTGGGCATGTGCTGTGCGCATGTGCGTGGGTGTGTGCATGTGTATGCTTGTGTGTTTCCTCGTGCGCAAATGTGTGTGTGAAGGTTGTGCGTTGTGCGTGTGCCGTGTGCATGTGCGTGTGCGTGTGCGTGTGCGTAGGCCTGTGATGTGCGTGTGTGTGTGCATGTCCGTGTGCGTGTGCATGTGCATCTGCGTAAGTGTGCATGTTCGTGGGTATTTGCATGTGCATTACGTATGTGCAAGCTAGTGCATGTGCATGCGATTTTGTGCGTGTGGCGTGGGCGTGCGCATGTTCGTGTGCGTGTGAGTGTGCATGTGTGTCTGCATGTGACATGTGTGTGTGCGTGTGCGTGAGCGTTCTGTGTGTGAGTGTACATCTGTGTGCCCGTGTGTGTGTGTGTGTGTGCATGTCACGTATGTGTGGTGTGTGTGTGTGTCCATTTGTGTAAGCGACTGTGTGTGTGTGTGTACTGTGTGTGTGTGTTGCGTTCGTAGCGTGTGCGTGTGCGTTTGCGTGTGCGTGTGCGTGTACGTGGCGTGCTATTGCATGCGTGTGCGTGTGTGCGTGTGCGTGTGTGCGTTCGTGTGCAAGTGTGAGTGCATTTGCGTGTGCGTGTCCGTGTGCATGTCTGTGTTCATGTGTTCTCCGTGTGCTATGCGCGTGCGTGTGCGTGTGTGGGCGTACGTTTGCATGGGCATGTGTATACGCATGTGCATGTGCGTGGATGTGTGCGCGTGCGCGTGTGCATGTACGTGTGCGTGTACGCAAGTGCTTTTGTGTGTGCGTATGTGTGTGTGCATGTGCATGTAAATGTGCATGTGCCGTTTGCGTGTGCATGTGCATGTGCGTGCGATTGCATGCGTGCGTGTGCGTTTGCGTGTGCATGTGCATGCTGTATTTGTGTGTGTGGGTGCACGTGTGTTCATGTGCGTGTGCGTGTGCGTGTGTGTGTGCGTGTGCATGTTCATGTGCGTGTGCATGTGCGTGTGCGTGTGCGTGTGCTTGTGCATGTGCGTGTGCGTGCGCGTGTGCATGTGCGTGGGCGTGTGCGCGTTTGCCTCTGTGTGCATGTGTGCGTGTGCATCTCATGTGCCAACTATTGCATGTGTGTGTGCGACTGTATGTGCCGTTTGAGTGTGCGTGGGTGCATTTGAGTGGGCATGCGCGTGTACGTGGGCATGTGCTTTTGAGTATGCACGAGTGAGTGCGTGTCTGTGTGTGCGTGTGCGTGTGAGTGTGCCCGTGCATGGGAGTGTGAGTGTGCATGTGCGTGTGCGTTTGTGTGGTGGGTGTGCGTGTGCTGCCTATGTCAGGGGATGTGCTGTGTGTGTGTGTGTGCGTGTGGGCATTGCTTTGTGTTGTCATTTCCGTGTGCCTGTGCCTGTTCGTGGGCTTGGGCTTGTGCATGTGTGGTGTGCGTATGGGTGCATACGTATGCTTTTGTGTTTGTCGTGTAGGTGTGTGTTAAAGTGCGGTTTGTCGTGTGCGTGTGAATGTGTGTGTTCGTCTACGCGGTGTGTGTGTGTGTGTGTGTGTGTGTGTGTGTTGTTTGTTTGTGCGTGTGCGTGTGCGTGTGCGTGGGCGTGGCTTGTGCATGTTGTGCGCGTGTGTTTCATGGTATGCTTGTGTGTTTTGTTGCGTGTAGGTGTGTGTGAAAGTGCTTTGTGCTTTTGCGTTGAATGTTTTTTGTGCGTCTCCGCGTGCGTGTGTGTGTGTGTGCGGTGCGTGTGGTGTGTGTGCGGTGTGTGCATGCACATGTCGTTTGCGCGTTTGTGTGCATTTTGTGGGTGTGCGTGTGAGTGTGCGGTGCGTGTGCGTGTGCGTGGGCATGTTGCGGTGTGTTTGCGTGTTGTGCACCTCGTTCCTTGTGTGTTTTGTACGTGCATTGTGTGTGAAATGTGGCGTTGTGCGTGTGCCAGGGTCCTTGTGTGGTGTGCGTCTACGTGTGCGTGTGATGTGCGTAGCTCTGTGTGCGCATGTGGCGTTGTCCGGGCGTGTGCCGTGTGCTCGTCTGCGTAAGTGTTTCAGTTCGTGGGCGTGTGCTGTGCATGGGTTTTGTGCGCGTGTGCATGTCATTGGGTGAGGGGAGGCAGAGGTCTATTTGTGTAAGAAGAGGTGTGGGAGAAAGGATGGGATAAAAAACGGAGGCCTAAAGGAAAACCTTAGGATAGGGAATACAAAAAAGTGTACAGGTTGCAGAGGAGACGAAGAAAAGAAAAGTGAAGAGGGAGCAGGATGAGTTTCGTAGTGTGTGGCATGCGCGTGTGCATGGGCGTGGACGTGTACATGTGCGTGTGTGTGTGAGTGTGCGTGTGAGTGTGCGTGTGCGTGTGCGTGTGCGTGTGAGTGTGCGTGTGAGTGTGCGTGTGCGTGTGTGTGTGTGTGTGTGTGTGTGTGTGTTTGTGTGTGTTGTTGTGTGGGGGGGTGCGTGTTTTGTGTGTGTGTGTGTGTGTGTGTGTGTGTGTTGGGTGTGTGTGTGGGTGCGCAGCTCGTGCACTTGCGCAGTGCATGTGCTTTTTTGATGGCTTGCGTTTGCGTGTGCTTGTGCGTGTTAGTGTGCGTGTGCGGTCGTGTGAATGGCATGTGCTTGGAGTGTGCTGTTGTGTGTATTTTGTGTGTTTGTGTGTGTGTGTTTTGTGTGTTTGTGTGTGTGGTTTGTTGTGTGTTTGTGTGTGTGATGCGCGTGCGCCGTGTTCAGTGTGTGTGGCCTTGTTGGTGCGTGGCGGGCGTGCGTGTGCAGGTGCGTGCTTTGCGCGTGTGCGTGGGCATGTGCGTTTACGTATGCGTGAGCGAGTACAATGTGTGCTTGTGCGTGGTGTTTCCTATGTTCATGTGTGTGTGAGTGTACGTGTGCGTGGGAGTGTACGTGTGAGTGAGTGTGTGCATGTGTGTGCGCATGTGCGTGTGCTTGTGCATGTGCGTATGCGTGTGCATGTGTGTGTGCGTGTGCTTGTGCCTGTGTCTGTGTGTGGGTATGAGCGTGTGCATGTGTGTGCATGCATTTATTTTGTGTTTTTGCTTGCACTTGTGTTTGAAGGTCGGGGTTTTATGTGTGGTGGCATGTGCATGTGTGTGTGAAGGTGGGGTTATGTGTGTGCATGTGCATGTGTGTGTGCGTCTACGTCTGCATGTGCGTAAGTGTGCGTGTGCGTGTTCGTGTGCATGTGTGTGTTGTCGTGTGTGTGTGCGTGTGCATGTGCGTGTGCGTGTGAGTGTGCAAATGTGCTGTGTGTGTGTTGCGCGTGTGTGATGGACATGCGTGAAGTATGGTGCGTGTGCAGTGTGCGTGTGTGCGATGGACTTCGGTGATGTATGTAACATGTGCGTGTGCAGGTGTGGTGCCCCAGGTGTGTTGTGTGTGTGGTGTGTGTGATTGTGTGTGTGTGTTTCGCGGGAATGTGCGTGAGCATGTGCGTGTGGGCGTGTGCGTGTCTGTGTGTCGTGTGTGTCTCCGTGTGTGGTGTCCGGCTTGTTGTGTGTGTGTGTGCGTGCGTGCGTGGTGTGGCTGTGGCGGTTGTTGCATGTGCGGGAGGCGGTGGGTGGGTGGGCGTGTGTGTGTGCTATGGGCGTGATTCGCGAAGCGAGTGCGTGTGTGTGCGCGTGTGCGTGTGCATGTGAGTATGTGTGTATGTGTGTGTGTGTGTGTGAGTATGTGTGCGTGTGCGTGTGCGTGTGCGTGTTCGTTTGCGTGTGCGTGTACGGGTTCGTGTTCGAGTGCGTTAGTGTGTACAAGTGTGTGTGCGTGTGCGTGTCCGTGTGCTTGTGTGTGCGTGTGTAATTGCGATTGCGTGTGCGTGTGCTTGTACGTGTGCCCATGCATGTGCCCGTGTATGTGCGCGTGTGCATGCGTGTGTGTGGGTGTGTACGTGTGCATGTGCATGTGTGTGTGTGTGCGCATGTATGTGTGCGTGTGCATGTGTGTGCATGTGCGTATACGTGTGCGTGCCTGTGTGCGTGGGTGTGTGTGTGTGTGCATTTACGTATGCGCAAGCGAGTGTGCGTGCGTGTGTGTGTGTGTGCGTATGCGTGTGCCTATGTGTGTGCATGTGCGTGTGTTTATGCGTGGTCGTGTACGTGTGCCTTAGTGTGTGCGTGTGCGTGTGCGTGTGCATCTTTGTGTTTGTGTGTATGGGTGTTTGTGTGCATGTGCGGGTGCGTGTGCATGTGCGTGTTGGTGTGCGTGTGCGTGTGTGTGTGCATGTGCGTGTGCATGTGCATGCGCGTGTGCGTGTGCCCGTGCATGTGCTTGTTTGTGTGCATGTGTGTACGTATGTGTGCGTTTGCATGCGTGTATGTGCGCGTGTGCATGCGTTTGTGTGGGTGTGTGCGTGTGCATGTGCATGTGCGTGCGTGTGTGTGTGCATGTATGTGTGCGTGTGCGTGTACGTGTGTGCGCATGTGCGTGTGCGTGTGCGTGTATGTGTGCGTGTGCGTGTGTGCGCATGTGCGTGGGCGTGTGCATGTGCCTATGTGTGAGTGTGTGCATGTGCGTGTGTGTGTGCGTGTGCATGTGCGTCTGCATGTGCGTGCCTATGTGCGTCGGCATGTGTGTGTGCGTTTGCGTATGTGCAAGCGAGTGCGTGTGTGTGCGTATGCATGTGCCTATGTGTGTGCATGTGTGTGTGTGTCTATGTGTGGTCGTGTGCGTGTGCGTGTGCATCTTTGTCTTTGTGTGTATGGGTGTTTGTGTGCATGTGCGGGTGCGTGTGCCGGTGCGTGCCCGGGTGTGTTTGTGTGTGTGTGTGTGTGATTGTGTCTGTGTGTTAGCGTGAATGTGCGTGAGCATGTGCGTGTGTATGTGCATGTCCATGTGTGTGTGCGTGTGCTTGTCCATGTGTGTGCGTGTGCGTCTGTGTGTGTGTGTGTGTGTGCGTGGGCATGTGTGTGTGCATGTGCTGTGATCATGGTGCAGTGCTGGGTGCGTGTGGTGTTGCGTGTGTGGTGTTGTGGCATGTGCCGTGTGCGCGAAAAACACGCGAAGTGTTGTGTGTGGTGCGCGTGTGCGTGGTTGCATGTGAGTAATTGTTATGTATGTTGGTGTTGTTAGCTGAGTATGGTGTGCGCTGCGTGTGGCGTGTTTGTGTCGTTTGCCGTGTGCCGTGTGTTTGTGTGTGTTTCATATTCGAGTCCCGTTAATTTTTGTTCAAGTTGCGTGTGTGCGTTCGCGTGTTCATTTTTCGTGTTCGGTGTGTGTGCGTGTGGTGGTACGTGTGTAATTGCGTTGCGTGTGCATGTGTGTGTTAACGTGTGGTTGCCCGTGCATGTGCCCATTGGGTATTTATTTTTTTATGTGTCTGCCGGAGTTGTGCATGCATGTGTTGTGGGTGTGTGTGTGTGTGTGCCCGTGCAGGTTCGTGTTGTGTGTGGCTTTCTGTGTGCTTGTGCGGTGTGCATGTGTGTGCTTGGCGTGTCACATGTTCGGTGCCGTGTCGTGTGCGTGTGCGTATGCTTGTGCTGCCTGTGTTCCGTTGGCGTGTGTGTGTGCATTTTACCATATGGCGGCAAGCGGTGTGTGTTGTGTTGTGTGTGTGTGTGTGTGTGTGTTTGTGTGGGGTTTGTTTTCGCGTGTGCGTTGCGTATTGCCTATGTGGTGCATGTGCTTGTTTGTTTCTATTCCGTGGGTCGTTGTGTTCGTGTCTGGCCTTAGTGTTTGCTGTGCTTGTGCATCTTTGTGTTTGTGTGTATGGGTGTTTGTGTGCATGGGTCGGAGTGTGTGTGCAATGTGCGTGGTGCGTGTGCGGTCGTGCGTGCGTTGTGTGTTTGTGTGTGTGTTGTGTGTGCGTATGCGTGTGCCTATGTGTGTGCATTGTGCCTATGTGGTCTAGCGTGGTCGTGTGCATTGCCTTAGTGTCTACGTTTGCGATCTTGTGTTTTGTGTTTATGTGGGTGTTTGACTGCATGTGCGGGTCGTGTGCAATGTCGTATTCCCGTGTGCGGGTGCGTGTGTGTGTGCATGTGCTCGGTGCGTGCACGTGTGCAGTTGGTGCTCATCTTGCCATTGTGGCTTGTGTGTGTTGCGGCTGTCTCGCATAGCTTGTCAGAGTGCTGGTTGCATTGGCGTATTCCGGCAGTGCTTCTGGAAATGTGGTGTCTCTCAGTTGTCATTATTGCATGTGCATTTGCGCGGTGTGGGTTGTGCTGTAGTATGTGTGCGGTGCGTTTGCGTGTGGCGATGTGCGTGGAGCGTGTTGTGTTGGCTGTGTGTGTATGGTCGCGTGTGCATGTGCGGGGCGTGGCGGGGGCGTAGTGCGTGTGTGTGTGGTGTGGTGTGCGTGTGTGTGTTGCGTGTGCGTGTTGATCGTGTTGTTGTTGCGTATTCTGTGATGCCTGTGTGCGTGGGCATGTGTGTGTTGCGTTTTTGCGTGTCGTTGGTGTGTTACAGCTGTGTATGCGTTTGCGTGATGCATGTGCCTATGCGTGTTTCTATGCATGGGTCGGTGCGTGTGCTAGTGTGTGCGTGTGCGTGTGTCTCTGTGTGTTTTGTGTGTAGGGTTGTTTTTGTGTGCCTGGGTTGTGCGTGTGCAGGTGCGTGTTCGTGTGCGTTTCATGTGGTGTGGCGTGCCCGTGTAACGTGGCGTATGCGTGTTGTGTGTGTGTGTAGGTTTTTGTTTCTATGGTGTGTTTGTGTTGTGGCACGTGTCCATGTTGCCTGTGTGGTGCATGGGCGTGCACGTGCCGTGTGCTTGGTGCCTGTACCTGTGCACTGTGTGTGTTTGTGTGTGTGGGTTCGCGTGTCTGCCGCCATAGGGTGCGCGCGTGTGTGTTTTGTGCTATGTGTGGGTGATGTGCGGTGTGGTGTGTGTGTGTGTGCATTTCTTTGTGCCGTTTGGTGTTGTTTGTTTGCTGTGTGTGTTTCTTGTTTGTGCGTGTTGAGTGTGCGTGTTGTGTGGCGTGTGGCATATGCGTGTACTGTGCGTTTACCTTTGCGTGTTGCCTGTTCATAGGGAGTGTGCAATGGTGTGTGTGTGTGTGTGTGTTGTGTGTGCGCTGTGCCGTGTGGGGTGGTTGCTGTGTATGCTTTGTGTGTGTTTGTGCGTGCACGGTGTGGTGAACGTGTGTTTTGCGTGTGCGTGTTGGCTGTGTGTGTTGCGTTCTAGGGTGTGCGTGTGCGTGTGCAGACGCCTGTGTGTTGCGCGGTGCGTGTGTCCTGTGCGTGTGCATGTGCGTCTGCATGAAGTGATGCTTGTTTCTTGGGGGCTTTGCCGTAGTGCATGTGTTTGTGTGTCTTGTGCGTGTGCATGTGCATGTGCGTAGTGCGTGTGCATGCGCGTGTGTGTGGGTGTGGGCGTGTGCATGTGCATGTGCGTGTGAGTGTGCATGTGAGTATGTATGTGAGTGTGCATGTGAGTTTGCGTGTGCGTGTGCGTGTGAGTGTTGTGCGTGTGCGCGGTGTGGTGTGTGTGGGTGTGTGTGTGTGTGTGTGTGTGTGTGTGGTGTGTGGTGTGTGTGTGTGTGTTGCATTTTTGGCGTGTGGTGTGCGTGTGTGTGTGCGTGCGGCGTCGTTCCGTTTTACGGTGAGCGTGCGTGGTGCGTGGGTGTGCACGTGTGCGTGCGCATGTGCGTTTATGTGCGTGTGTGTGTGCGTGGGTGTGCATGTGTGCGTGGGCGTGTGCGTTTGCGTATGTGCAAGCGAGTACATGTGTGCGTGTGCGTGTGCATGGGAGTGTATGTGTGTGTGTGCGTGAGGGTGTTGGCTTCATATGTTTTGACATGTAAGTGTTGTGCGTGTGCATGTGCCTTTGTTTTGCGTGTGCATGTGGCATGGGGTGGTTGTTTGCTTGGCCTTTTTGGGTGCCTGTGCTTGTGCCTTTGTCTGGCGTGGGGCAATGGGTGTGTGGTGTGGTGTGTCATGCATATGACTGTGTGTGTTTTTATCGTCACATGTGTGTGAAGGTGGGGTTTGTTGCGGTGCATTGCATGTTGCGTGTGCCTTCTATCGTACACGGGGGGGGCTATTGGTGGGGGTCTCTCGTCTCATGTGCGGAAGTGTGCGTTTCCTATGCATTGGCCATTCTGCTGCTGTGGCATGTGTGTGTGTGTGCGTTGTGTGTGTGCATGGGTTTGCGTGTGCTGGGCTTTGGCGTGTGCATTGAGTCTAGCGGTTTCTACCCCTGAGTGTGCTGTGATTGTGTCGTGTGTGCTGAAGGACTGCGTTGAGTATGTGCGTGGGCGTGTGCTGGGGGTTTTGGCGTATGTCACGGTGAGCGCAGTTGTCGCTTGTGACGTAGTGTCTAATGTTCATGTGCGTTTGGTGTAAACCGGGTGCGCGTGTGAGTGTGCGGTGCGTGGGAGTGTGCGGGTACGTATGTTTATGCGTTGTCGTGTCGCCCAGTTAGCTCCTGGCGTTGCGCGTGGGCATGTGCGTGTTTGTGTGTTCGTGTTGTGTGCCATGCGTATCCTTGGTGTGTTTTGTTGCGTTCACGTGTGTGTGTTTGTGTGTGCATGTGTGTGTGCGTCTACATGTGCATGTACGTGTGTGTATGCCTGTGTGTGCACGTGTGCGTGTGTCCGTGTGTGTGCGTATGTGTAAGTGTGCATGTTCGTGGGTTTGTGTGTGTGCTTTGTGGTGTGTGAGTTGTGCGTGTTTGCATAGTGCTGTGCGTAGGGGTGCTGTGTTATGCGCGTGTGCGTGGAGCGTGCACGTGTTCTGGTGCCGTGTGTGCGCGTGTGTTGTGTGTGACCGCGTGATGTTGTGGTTTGCTTACGTGTCGTTTGGTACTGTGGTGTAACGTGGGGTGTGGCCCGTGTGTGTGGTGTGTGCTTTTGCGTATGCGCATAGCATGTTGTGTGTTGTGTATGTTGTGTGTCGTGTTTGTGTCCTGTGTTTCATGTCCGTTGTGCATGTTCGGAATAGACAGAATGTCGAATGTGCGTGGGAGTGTACATGAGTGTGTGTGTGTGTGTGCGCGTTTGCGTGTGTGTGCGTGTGCGTGTGCGTATACATGTGCACTGGTGTGTTGCGTGTGATTGTGCTTGTGTTGGTCGTGGGGCATGCGCGGTGCGTGTGTGTGCATTACTTATGCTTGTGTGTTTGTGCGTGCACGTGTTTGTGAAGGTGGGGGTTATGTGTGTGCATGTGCGTCTACGTCTGCGTGTGCATAAGTGTGCGTGTGCGTGTTCATGAGCGTGTGCGTGTGTTTGAAGGTGGGGTTGTGCGTGTGCATGTGCATGTGCGTCGTGCATTCAGTTCTACGGGACTCCTGCGTGTGATAAGGTGTGCGTGGTTCGTGGCGTGTTACGTGTTTCATGTGTGTTGCGTGTGCGTGTGGCTGTGCATGGTGCCTTCTGTCGTGGGCTTGGCGGTGCCTGGCGTTAGTGCGTGTACGTGTACGTGTACGTGTGCGTGTGTGTGTGCGTGTGTGTGTGCATTTGCGTGTGAGTGTGAGTGTGCGTGTGCGTGTGCGTGTGTGCAATGGACTCTATGAATATGTGCATGTGCGTGTGCGTGTGTGCTTTGGATTGCGTGAGTATGTGCGTGTGCGTTGTTGCAGGTGCGTCGCCCCGATGTTTTTTTTGTGTTGTGGGGTGATTGTGTGTGTGTGTTTCACGGTGAATGTGCGAATGTGTGTGAAAATGCAAGGTGCGTTTGCGTGGCGGTGCGTGTGTGTGCGTTTGCGTGGTCCAAGGGTGTCGCTGTGCGTTTGTGTGTGCGTGTGTGTGGGCGTGTGTGTGTGCGTGTGCGTGTGAGTGCGCCTGTGCGTGGGAGTGTGTGTGAGCGTGTGCGTGTGCGTGTGCGTGTGTGTGCGTGGGCGTGTGGCCTGGTGCGCGAGGCGAATGCATTGTGTGCTGTTTGCCGCGTGTTGCGTGTGTATGTGTGTGCATGTGAGTATGTGTGTATGTATGTGTGTGCGTGTGTGCGTGAGTATGTGTGCGTCTACGTGTGCGTGCTTGTGTTCGTTTGCGTGTGTGTGTGTGCGTGTGTGGGTTCGTGTGCGAGTGCGTTAGTGTGTGCAAGTGTGTGTGCGTGCGTGTGTGCATGTGCATACGTATGTGCGCGTGTGCATGCGTGTGTGTGGGTGTGTGGCGGTGCGTGGTGCCTGTGCGTGTGGTGTGTGTAATGTTTATCTGTTCTTGTGTGCATGTGTTTGCATGGTTCGTTTGAATTTTTCTTTTTATGTTGCGTTTTGTGTGTGCATGTGCTGGTGTGTTGTTTGCTTGGTCTGTTTGCCTGTTGCCTGTGCTGGTGTGTGGGACATGTGCGTGTGTGGTCTTTCGTGGTGTTATGCATATGCTTGGTGTTTGTGCTGCACGTGTGGGGTGACCGTGGGGGGTTGTGCGTGGAATGTGCATGTAGTTGGTGTGTCTACGTGTGCTTGTGCTGTGCGTACGCTGTGTGTGTCGCGTGTGCCGTGTGTCCGGTGCGTGTGCGTGTGCGTCTGAATAATCGAGTGTGCGGTGCGTTGCGTGTGGATGTGCGTGTGCATGTGGTCATGTGCGTAGTTGATGTGCAAATGCGCGTGTTGCATGGGCGTGGGCGTGTGTCTGTGGCATGTGCATGTGAGTTTGCGTGTGAGTGTGAGTGTGGTGCGGTGCGTGTGGCGAGTTAGTGGCGTGTGAGTGTCGTGTTCCCGTGTGTGTGTGTGTGTGTGGTGTGTGTGTGTGTGTGTGTGTGTGTGTCGCGCGTGTGTGCGTGTGTGTCCGCGTGTATGTTTGCGTGCGTGTGCGTGGGTGTGCGCAGTGTGGCGTGGCGTGTGCGTTTGCGTATGTGCGAGCGAGTATCATGTGTGTGTGTGCGTGTGGGCGTCGTCTCTGGTGTTCATGTGCGTGTGTGTGATGCTTGTGAGTGTGCGTTGTGCGTGGGAGTGTAACGTGTGTGGTTGTGGCGTGAGTGTGTTTGCGTCAGTGTCTGCAGTGTGCATGGTGTGTGTGCGTGTGCGTGTGCTTGTGCATGGCGTATGCTGTGCATGTGTGTGTGAGTGTGCGTGTGCGTTGTGCTAATGTCTGTGCGTTGTGGGCACTGGGCGTGTGCGTGTGTGTGCATGCGTATGCTTGTGGTGTTTGTTGCGTGCACGTGTGTGTGAAGGTGGGGTTATGCGTGTGCATGTGCATGTGCGTGTGCGTAAGTGTGTGTGTTCGTGGGCGTGTGCGTGTGCATGTGTGTGTGTCTGTGTGTGTGCGTGTGCATGTGTGTGGGCTTGGGTGGTGGCATGTGAGTCACGTGTGAAGTGTGCGTGTGCATGTGCGTGTGTGTGTGCGTGTGTGTGTGCATGTGGGTGTGCGTGTGTGTGCATGCGTATGCTTGTGTGTTTGTGCGTGCACGTGTGTGTGAAGGTGGGGTTATGCGTGTGCATGTGCATGTGCGTGTGCGTGTGCGTGTGTGTGTGCGTGTGCGTGTGCGTGTGCATGTGTGTGTGTGCGTGTGTGTGCGTGTGCATGTGTGTGGGCTTGGGTGTGTGCATGTGAGTCTACGTGTGAGTGTGCGTGTGCATGTGCGTGTGTGTGTGCGTGTGAGTGTGCATGTGCGTGTGCGTGTGTGCGATGGACTGCGTGAGTATGTGCGTGTGCGTGTGCATGTGCGTGTGCGTGTGCATGTGTGTGTGTGTGCCTAAGCGTGTGCGTGTGTGTGCCTATGCATGGAAGTGGGTGTGTATTTGCATATGCGTCTGTGTGTACCTGTACATCTGTGCATGCGTGTGTGTGTGCATGTGTGTGTGTTTGCATGTGCCTGTGCATGTGCATGTGTGTGTGCTCGTGTGTGCATGTGTGTGTGCTTGCCTATGCCTATATGCACGCACGCGTACGCGTGTGTGTGTGCGCGTGCATGTACATCTTTTCTTGCGTGTATGTGTGCGGGTGCATGTGCGTGTGACAATGCGTGTGTGTGTACGTGTGCGTGTGTATGTGCATGTGCGTATGCGTGTGCGTGTGTGTGCATGTGTGCTTGTGGATGTGCGTGTGTGCGTGCATGTGCCTATGCATATGTGTGTGCGTGTGCTTGTGTGTTTGTGCTGTGTTCACGTGTGTGTGAACGTGGGGTTGTGCGTGTGTGTGTGCATGTGCATGTGTGTGTCTACATGTTCTTGTGCGTGTTCCTACGCCTGTGTGTGCGCGTGTGCATGTGTCGGTGCGTGTGCGTGTAGCGTCTGAATAAGTGTGCGTGTGCGTGTGCGTGTGCATGTTCGTGTGCATGTGCATGTGCGTATGTGTGTGCATGCGCGTGTGCATGGGCGTGGGCGTGTGCATGTGCATGTGCATGTGAGTTTGCATGTGAGTGTGAGTGTGCGTGTGCGTGTGCGAGTGAGTGTGAGTGTGAGTGTGCGTGTGCCCGTGTGTGTGTGTGTGTGTGTTCATGTGTGTGTGTGTGCGCGCGTGTGTGCATGTGTGTCCGTCAGTGTATGTTTATGTGCGTGTGCGTGGGCACACGCGTGTGCGTGCCTAAGCGTGTGCGTTTGCGTATGTGCGAGCGAGTACATCATGTGTGCATATGCGTCTGCGTGTCTGTGTTCATCTGCGCATGCGTGTGCTTGTGCATGTGTGCGTCAGCGTGGGAGTGTACCTATGCATGTGTGCGTGAGTGTGTGCCTATGTCATGCGCATGTGCATGTATGTGTGCGTGTGCGTGTGCTACCTGCATGTTCGTATACGTGTACATGTGTGGGTATGTGTGCGTGTGACGTGTGTGTATGTCTGTGTACTTGGGCATGGGCGTGTGTGTGTGTGTGCATGCGTATGCATGTGCGTGTGTGTGTGCGTGCACGTGTGTATGAAGTGTTTGGGTGTTATGTCAAAGTGCATTTGCATGTGCGTGTGCAGGTAAGTGTGTGTGTTCGTCTGTGCGTGTGCGTGTGCATATGTGTGTGTCTATGTGTGTGCGTGTGCATATGCATGTGGGCTGTGGGTGTGTGCATGTGTAGTGTACGTGTGAGTGTGCGTGTGCATGTGCGTGTGAGTGTGACTGTGACTGTACATGTGCGTGTGCGTGTGTGCGATGGACTGCGTGAGTATGTGCGTGTGCGTGTGCAGGTGCGTGCCCGGGTGTGTTTGTGTGTGTGTGTGTTCGCGTGAATGTGCGTGTGCGTGTGCGTGTGCATGTGCGGGTGCGTGCCCGGGTGTGTTTGTGTGTGTGTGTGATTGTGTGTGTGTGTTCGCGTGAATGTGCGTGAGCATGTGCGTGTGTGTGTGCATGTGCGTGTTCTTGTGCACGTCTGCAAACTGTATTGTACGTGTGTGCGCATGCGTGTGCATGTGTGTCTGTGTGTGCGTGTGCGTGTGAGTGTTCCTGTCCGTAGGAGTGTGCGTGAGTGTGTGTGTGTGTGCACGTGTGCTTGTGCCTGTCCCTGTGCATGGGCGTGGGTGTGTGCGTGTGCGTGTGTGTGTGCCTGTGTGTGCATGCGTATGCTTGTGTGTTTCTATGTGCACGATGTGTGTGAACGTGGGGTTGTGCGTGTGCGTGTGCGTGTGCATACACCTGTGTGTACGCGTGTTTGTGTGTCTGCGTGTGCGTAAGTGTGTGTGTTCGTGGGCATGTGCGTGTGTGCGTGCGTGTGCGTGCATGTGCGTGTGAGTGTGAGTGTGCGTGTGTGTGTGTGTGCGATGTAGTGAGTGAGTTAGTGTATGTGTGTGCGTTTTCGTGTGCGTGTGCGTGTGCGTGTGGGAGTGTGTGTGAGTGTGTGTGTACATGTGCGTTATGAGTGTGCATGTGCGTGTGCGTGTGCGTGTGCGTGTGCATGTGCGTGTGCGTGCATGTACATGTGAGTGTGCGTGTGCGTGTGCATTTGTGCGATGTAGTGCATGTGCGTGTGCGTGTCCGTGCGTGTGTGTGTGCCCATATGCGTGTGCGTGTGTATGTTTTTTGTGTCTATGGGTGTTTGTGTGTGTGCGCGTGCGTGTGTGCGTGTGTGTGTGTGTGCGTGCTTGTGTGTGAGTGTGTGCGTGTGTGTGTGCATTTGTGTTTACGTGCGTGTGCGTGCATGTGCATGGGCGTGTGTGTTTGTGTATGCGCGAGCGAGTGCGTGTGTGCATGTGGGTGTGCGTGTCTGTGTTCATGTGCGTGTGTGTGTGTGTTTGTGTGTGCGTGCATGTGCATGTGCTTGTGCTTGTGCTTGTGTGTCCAGTACGCATGAGCGTGTGTGTGTGCGTCTACGTGTGCGTGTGCGTGCGTGTGTGTGCATCCTTATGCTTGTGAGCGTTTGTGGGTGCACATGTGCGTGAACATGTGCGTTGTGCGTGTGCGTGTGCATGTGCTTGTGCGTCTACGTGTGCATGCGTGTGTGCGTGCGCGTGTGCTTGTGCGTCTACGTCTGCGTGTGCGTGTGCGTGTGCTTATGCCTGTTTGTGCGCGCGTGTGTGTGTGTGTCTGTGCATGTGCGTCTGCGTGTGCGTAAGTGTGCGTGTACGTGCGCATGTGTGTGTGCATGTGCGTGTGCATGTGCGTGTGCGTGTGCATGCACATGTGCGTGTGCCGTGGGCGTGTGCATGTGTGTGTGCGTGTGTGTGTGCATGATCGTGTGCGTGTGTGTGTGCATGGCCATGGGCGTGTGCATGTGAGTGTGCGTGTGTGTGTGCACGTGTGCATGTGTGTGCGTGTGTGTTTGCGTGTGTGGGATGGAGTGCGTGAGTATGTGTGTGTGCGTGTGCGTGTGCAGGCGCGTGCCCGTGTGTGTGTGTGTGTATCTATGTGCATGTGCATGTGCATGTGCATGTCCGTGTGCGTCTATGCGTGCGTGTGCGTTTCCTTATGCGTGTCATGTGTGTGGTGTGCGTGTGCATGTGAGTATGCGTCCATGTTTCTTTGCATGTGCGTATTCATGCGCGTGTGCGTGTGCATGTGTGTACGTGTGCGTGAGAGTGTGCGTTTGCCTAAGCGTGTAAGTGTGCATGTGTGTGTGCGTGTGTGTGCGTGCGATTGCATTCTAGTGTGTGTGCATGTGCATGTGCGTGTGCGTTTGCGTGTGCGTGTGTGTGTAAGTGGGTGTGTGTGTGCATGTGCATGTACGTGTGCCTGTACGTCTGTTTGCATTCGTGTGAATGTGCGTGTTCATGTTGGAGTGCATGTGTGTGTGCAATTATGTGTGCGTGTGCATGTGTTTGTGTGTGTGTGCATGTGCGTGTGCGCGTGTGTGTGCGTGTGCCCGTGCGTGTGCGTGTGTGTGTGCATGTGCACATGCGTGTGCACGTGCACATGCGTGTGCATGCGTGTGTGGGTGTGCATGTACGTGTGCATGTGCTTGTGTGTGTGCGCGTGTTTGTGTGTTTGCGTGGTGCGCGTGTGTGTGTGCGTGTGCATTTGAGCGTGCGTATGTGTGTGCATGTGCAGTGTACATGCGAGTGTGTGTGCATGTGCGTGCGTGTGCGTGTGCGTGTGCGAGTGCGTGTTGTGCGTGGGTGTGTGTGTGTTTGTGTGCGTTCATTTGTGTGTGCGTGTGCGTGTGCATGCGTAGTGCATGTGCGTTTGTGTGTGCACGTGTGTGCGTGTGCGTGTGCGTGTGCGCTATGTGTGTGTGCGTGTGTGCATGTATCGTGCATGCGTGGGCATGTGCGTGTGTGTGTATGTTTGTGTGTGTATAATGCATGTGCGTGTGTGCTTGATGTTTGTGTGTGCGTGTGTGTCTGTGTGTGCGTGTGTGTGTGCGTGTGCGTGTGTGTGCGTGTGTGCGTGTGAGTGTATGTGTGTGTGCACGTGTGTTTGCTTGTGTGTGTGTGCTGTGTGCGTGTGCGTGTGCGTGTGCGTGTGCGTGTGCCTTAGTGTGTGTTTTGCAGTGTGCGTGTGTGTATGTGCGTGCGTACGTGTGTGTGGGTGTCGGTGTGCATGTACGTGTCTGCGTGTGTGTGTGTGTAATTCGTGCATGTGTGTGTGAGGCGTGTGCATGTGGATGTGCGTGTGCATGTGTGCATGTGCGTGTGCGTGCCCGTGGGCGTGTGCATGTGTGCGTGCGTGTGAGTGTGCATGTGCGTGTGCATGTGCGTGTGCGTGTGTGTGTGCATGGCCGTGGGCGTGTGCATGTGCCTGTGCGTGTGCATGTGCGTGTGCGTCTGCGTGTGTGTGTCTGCGTGTGCGTGTGCATGTGAGTGTGCGTGTGCGTGTTTGCGTCTGCGTGTGTGCATGTGCGTGTGTGCTGTGCATGTGTGTGTGCGTGTGCAGGCGTGTACGGGTGCGTGCGTGTCATGCGTGTGTGTGTGCATGCGTATGCGTGTGTGTGTATATGCGTGTGTGTGCTGTGTGTTTGTGCATGTGTGTGTGCATGTGCGTGTGCATTGTTTTGCACTTGTGCGTGTATGTACGGTGTGGGTGTGCGTGTGTGCAAGAGAGTGCATGTGTGTGTGTGTGTGCATGTGTGTGTGCATGTCCCTATGCATGTGCGTGCGTGCGATATGCATGTGTGTGTGTGTGTGCGCGCATGTGCGTGTGCGTGTGTGCATGTGTGTGTTTTTGTGCGTGTGTGTGTGTGTGCGCGTGTGGGTGTGCATGTGTGTGTGCGTGTGTGTGTGCGTGTTCGTGTGCGTGTGCATGTGTGTGTGCAATTATGTGTGCGTGTGCATGTGTTTGTGCGTGTGTGTATGCGTGTGCGTGTGCGTGTGCTTGTGTGTTTGCATGTGCGGACGTATGTGCGCGTGGTGTAATGCCTGCTTCAACTACCACTTGAGACCAAGAAACAAACTAGGAAAATTATGGAATAATTTTTTTTTTAATATAGGAAGAGTCTTCAACCAAGTCGCAAGACACTAGTTTGAAACTAAATAGGTTCCGGAACAAATTCTGATTAACCAAACACAATATTTCCATCTTTATCTTATAACAAGCTTACAAGGCTCCAATCTGGAGGTTACAAGTTTTACTAAGGTTCAGGGAGAAATTTATCGCCAGGCCTGCTCTCTATCAAGCCCTAAACTTCAACTATATTTTTCAAACACTTAGAGTTATCAAAACTTTCCTAAACTAGGCTCATTGGATAGGAAATTTCCTCACCTTTCCAACCATATAAAGAAGTCCTCCTAACTCCTTGTAAAACTCAAGTTATGGCCGGGCGGAGTTTTAGGGGAAAATTTTCCCTATGAGGTCCGCGGGGATAGGGAGAAAATTGGGAAAATTTTCCCAATGCCACGTGTCATCACGTGATTAGTGCGGGTGAGAGGGTCGAGGGGAAAAATTTGAAATTTTTCCCAAAACCAAAGTCTCAATTTTCCAAAAGAAAATTTTCCTCCATGCCTTCGCACTTGCTCAAATGGCCACGTGGCGCTTTGTGATTGGCCGCGGGCCGGCGGAGGAAAAAGTGAAATTTTTCCAAAAGGGGTAAAAATTTAAGTTTTCCATTTTGATCAGTGCACCCCCTGCCACGTGTCAACATGTGATTGGTTGGGGGCCGCGGAATTTTTTTTGGAAATTTTTCTAAAGTTCAAAATTTAAATTTTTCTAAGGTCGAATTATTTCGTTTTTGGTTTGGGATGGCCATTTTGAAGTAAAACTTCAAATGGCCATAACTTTTGATAGGAAGCTCCATTTTTGGAAAACTTGGACTTTCCGGAAAGCTCTCGGAGTCCTCTTTGCACAAAAAACATAAATTTTAGAATTTGGTAATATTTCAAGGGTCAATTTTAAGAAATATATCTACAGGGTTTATAATTTTAAAACTGGCAATTTTCAACTTACAAATTTTATAAAAATTGGACTCTTCCTTCACTCAACATGTCAAACAGACATGGAGGATCAACTTAGGGAAGAATTAGAATGTTTTAAAGGTGTCAATTTGATCAATTTATTGAAGTTGCATTTTTATCCAACAAGGAACAGAAAACGACTTAGGAAGGGGATTGATTCAAAATTGGATTGATTGAATTGTTTTCTCGAATTTTCCTTGTCAAGCTGGGTTCGGAATAGTCTCAGCATGTTAATTCATAGTATTTTTAAATTGATTGGGAAGTATAAAAGTGAACTGTTCTTTTTTTTTTTTAATGTACATTACCAGATTTAACTTTAAAACAAGTTGTTGCTTTAAATTTGGTTTGTCTCTCTTTTTTTTAAAATTCAAACAGCAATGATTCCTAAACTTAATCCAATGTAGTTTCTTATCAAACATCCATGTAATTCAAACTAAAAGCATCTCTGAGTTTCCAGTTTTGATATACAATTTTGCAAGAAAGAATAACATTTAATTTCATTTCATATGCATCTTCTCAACATAAAAAAAAATACAAAGATTCTTATTCTTTTCAAAATGGAACTTTATCCTTTGACAGCAATACAATTTTACAAGAACCAATGCCATACTTCTATTGAAAATCAAATAACATTACAACTGATCTCTTTTCCAATTTGATCTGATTTCAAATTTCAAATACAAGTATGAAATGTTCTTCACATTTTCTTTTCAAACTAAGCAGAAAGATACAATTCATTTCTACATTTGAATTTCAATGTTAAATATACAACTGTATGACAGTCTTTTCCAATACAGAGAATAGAATGTTTCATCTTTACATTTCAATTAAATTTCAGACTTCCATTTACCATACAATGGCTTCACATTACAAAATTATACAACTCATCCACGCGAAGTGGGAAGGGATTACAAAAGTTTACTCAAAGAGATGACTGTCAAACTGTATTCTTCTTTCTCCAAACAGCAGCTTGCTGATTTCTTCATTCTTGTAACTTGAATCACAACAAGGAAGGGGAAAGGCAACACTCTCCACCCAACCAAGATACCCAATGGGAAAATAGAAGCCATCTTTCCCCATTGGCCCCCGAGCCCCAACCATATTGAAATGGAGCATGATAAAACAACACATGGCAACATAGCTTCTTTCACATATAACATACATTCACATGCACAAGGAAATGCACAAACAAAAAGATGTAGTTCTCAACTACAACAACAATTCCAATCAAAACAAAGGCTCCTTCTCCAAGCAAGCAAGCCAAGCAAGAGCAAGAACTATGGAGGTCTCCTTATGCCTCCCATGTTGAAATTGGGCATCCACCTAAAACAAACCGCCAAAACATAACCATCCCATAAACCTTATCCCTCCTCAACCCCTCCTTATCCCTCCTCCAAATTTATCCCTTATACCTCCCCAAAGTAAGAAATGCAAGCATATTCTTTTCCCTAGGTGGATCCCAACCAACACTCCCTCCACAAGACAAGTGCCAATGGTAAATCCCTTATCCCTCCTCTGATAAACCTCATAGTCTTCTCTCCACACCATGCCCTAAGCATTCTACCCATCCCTCTAAGAATTGCAAACACAAATACATTCAAATTTCATGCTAAAAGAGGGAACAACAGCAATTTTAAAAAGTGAGAGCCTACCTCTCCATGATGGAAACTTACTTCCAAAATAACAGTTTTTACTACACCAAAACCAGTCCCAAATCAGCAAGGTAAATGTATGCACAATCAAATCCTCTTCTTCCACCAAGCAAGCTCCAAAATGCAAGAGAAATTTGACCCAAGAATGAAATTTCCAACCTTCAACAACCACAAAATGAGGAGGAATTCAAATTTTAAAGGAGAGGGTGGAAGAGGATGATGTGGATTCCAAGTGGGATGCCACATCATTTTTCTTCCTTCCCCAAGAGTGCAATCCACATCAACAACAAATCACCACATCAAAAGAAAAATGACAAATTTACTTACATACACAATGTAGCCCATACCCCAAAAGGAATGCATTTCAAATTTGTAAGATAAGTGCAATCAATACTTACAATAAATCATGTCAAAATGTAATAAAATAAGTTGATTTTGACTCCAAATTAATAAACAAGGTTGGTGGAGGATTTTGAGAGGTGTGGGACAAGTTTAACTTGTCCCACAAGCCTCCAAATTTGTCCTCCAAGCTCAAATTCGAATTTCAAGAGAGAGATGGAGTGTTTGACCTTCCAAAATCTTCTTACAACCTCTTACAATTTCTTACACAATCTATCACTTCACTTACACAACCCATACTTGGTAACTTACACACTCTTTTAAAATGTATTTATTTCTATGACATTTATTTATTACAAACTTTAGACACAACCATATATTTAATTACCATATGGTTATAAAATATATAAATAAATTTCATTTTCAACCAAGACAATAACATTTAATTTCACCTTCCACATCCTATTTAATTTAATTAAATTTTAACTATATGACTCTCACATCATACTATCACTTTTAAATAATTAAAACAAAAGCACATTACAAATAAAATACACACAACAATAATTAAAAAGGGAACACATAATAAAAACACATATATGCCCCTATGGTCACAATAATGGAAATCCCCCCATGGGAAATCCTAACAACTAAACACACAATCAAACACAGTTGCCATGGTGACCTTGTTGATTTCACACTGAATTCCAATATGGTTAGTCTCCAGTCCCCCAACATTGTTGTGATTTTAACCTGCAAAATGCAAAATACCTCCTTCGGCCTCGTGGCCACATCAAAACATCCAAATGATATAAGCAACATAAAATTATTAATTTTAAATCACAACAATATCAAGGATTCAATATTTATCATTAAAATTCAATTTGTAACTATATCATCATCCAATAGATTTCTATACTAGAGCTATTCATAATAATCAATGTCACATGTCTAAAATTAACATCAATAACCTGTCCATGTCAACTAGTATATCATTATCCACATAATAATAAAAATGTCTCAATGATCCTCAAGCATAATAACTGAATCCAGATCAATATTAATCCATAGTCTAACATCTAACCATCATGCTAATCAAAACATGATAATGTCCATAATGATCCATGAGCTAGTATATACACATCCTGTTACATCAAAATATAATAATATCCAAAATATGATCAATAGAGTCAGGATCAGTATCTAAATAGTGTCAAAGGGAAGTGGGCACTACATCTCCCTCCCCTTAAACTAGAATTCCTCCTGGAAGTCACTGGAACAAATGTGGAAACTACACTTGTAAAGTAGTAGCATCCTCCCAAGTGGTTGCAGTCTCATCATATCTGTCTCACTGCACTCGTACCTGATCAATCTCTCTGCTCGAAGGCCCAGGGTCCTGTGATATATGATACAGATGGGCTCCACCATCAACTATCCCTGACCCTACACCTATAATGATGTCCAATCCAGCACATGAGAAGGATCTGTGATATATCTCCTAAGAACAGAAACATGAAACACATCATGTGCGCGAGACAAGCTGGGTGGTAATGCTAGACGGTAAGCCAATGGGCCAATACACTCCAAGATCTCAAAAGGTCCAATGAACCAAGGAGCTAACTTCAAACCTTTTCCATAACGAATCGGGCTCTTATGTGGCCTAACACGAAGGAAAACCTTCATGCCCACATCAAAATTACGCTCAGTTCTATGTTGATCAACGTACTTCTTCTGCCTATCCTGTGCCTCCTATAATCTCTACCTGATCAACACTACCTGCTGCTCCATGTCCTGTAAGAGAACTGGTCTAAGAGATACTCTATCCTCCAACCTATCCCAAATAAGGGGTGTCCTGCACTCCCTACCATACAAGGCCTGAAAAGGAGCCATGCCTATAGAACTCTGAAAACTATTATTGTAGGCAAACTCCACAAGGTATAGATACTCCTCCCACTTAGATTGCTGATCCATCACGTACATCCTGAGCATGTCCTCCAAAATCTGATTCACCCTCTCAGTCTGTCCATCTGTCTCTGGGTGATAGGCTATGCTGAAGTTAATATTCGTCCCGAGAACATACTACATGGTAGTCCATAAATGGGAAGTGTACAAAGGATCGCGGTCACAAATGATCTTCTGCGGGATTCCGTGCAATCTGACGATCTCATCCAAGTAAACACGTGCCACTGCACTAGTTTTATAGGTGGTCTTCACTGGGGAAAAGTGAGCTACTTTTGTCAATTTATCAACCATGACCATGATGGTGTCGTGGTGATATCTCGACATCGGTAATCCAACAATGAAATCCATGGAAATGGTGTCCCATTTCCACTCTGTTATAGCATGAGGATAGAGAAGGCCAACTAGATGTTGATGCTCAGCCTTCACTTTTTGGCACTCTAAACAGCATGACACAAGCTGAGCCACGCCCCTATGAAGTCCTCTCCATTGATATAACTGTCTCAAGGTGGTGTGCATCTTCTTCACCCCAGGATGGGCTGAATAGGATGCATGATGTGCCTCTGTCAAGATGTCCTGCCTCAAGCCTCCATCTCTAGGAACATAAATCCGACCTCTGTGCTTGAGAAGACCATCTGCCTCTAGTGAGAAACCATCAAATTTCCCCTCAAGGGGTCTTTGGGACTCAATCTTTGCTCAGGCTGCAATGTAAAAACTGTCAAGAGGAAGCTGCTGAAGGATCCTGCTCCATAAATTTGTGCTCACTAAAGTAGCTGTTATCAAAAATGTGCCCCCTACTCATTTTTTGGCTAACTCCTCCCATTCTTCCCTCTCTTGTTCTTCAGTCACAAAATTTTTCTTTTTGGGCACTCAAAACCTTCTGGAAATGGCACCATTGGATAGAGTTCTTTCTCAGCTTTCCAGAAAGGTAAAGTTTTCCTCCTAACTCCATGTATTTTTGAAGTTATGGCTCGGCGGAGTTTTTTAGGAAAAGTTTCCCTTGAAAGGGCCGCGGCCAATAAGATGCTGCCACATGGCACCTAGAGTGGTGGAGCGTAGGGAAATTTTGGAAAATTTTCCAAATGACCAAAAAGGTGCAAAAATTCAATTTTTTCCCACCGACCCGATTTGGCCCTGTTTTGCCCTAAAACTTCAAATCACCATATCTTTCGATCTAGAGCTTAGTTTTTCATGTTCTTTATATCAATGGAAAGCTGGTGAAAATATCTACAAGATTTCGAGGTATTTTTTGAATTTTGATGGATTTTGGAGAGAGAAACCTGAAAAACACTTCTGGCAAGTGGTCATGGACAGAAATGACGTTTCAACCATCGATTTTAATGAAGAATGGCTCGCATTCTCTCCCAGCATGGTTAAAAATGTCAAGGAATGGGTCTGTCAGGGCACCCATGCTGTTTTGATGGCATTTTGGTCAATGGTTGAACCCCTTGCACTTTTTCCCACGTTTCTCTCTCCTGGGGTCGTGGTTTGCACTGTAAAAGCCAGAATGAGTTCATTTTACAAAAGGAGAGACACTTTTCAGCTCTGCAACTTCCTTTTTCTTCCTCTTTGGCAGAATTTGTGAAGAAATTTAACCTTTCCATGTAATGCAACACCTTTTCTTACCTCTGGATCACTGTAATGTACTGTATTGGATCTGAGATGTTGATATATGTTCTGTGATTAAAATCCCTCAATCCTTTCATATATCTATCATTGCTTTATTGATATTTCATTACATTTTGAGAATTTGTCCATGTTTTGTGTTGTGTTTCCTTGTGGATTGTGTATTTCATGTAGCATTAGGTGTCTACAAATCCTTTGTTGCATCACCTATTAGCATTAGTTTTTGTTTATCTGTATTCTCTATCTCTGTCTCCTTTCGAATTTAGGGTAGGATTAGGAGTTTAAACCTCTACAATTATGCAAGTAAAATAGCTGATTAGAGGAGTTGAGGAACCAACCTCTAATCTGGAGATTCCTCTTCCATTTTTGCAAGTCTCACACTTGGGAAGAGGATTCAATGTTGTGCAATCACACTAGATGCTTAGAATGATCAAAATAGAAATCTGATCAACATCCAGGGGGTGCTGCTGATTTGCAACAATAGTTTTGGCACGCCCGGTGGGACATTAGAGGTCTTCCACTTTATCTTTGATAGGGTGGTGTGTTCTTGTTAAAGATTCAGCCTTTTGGAGGCACTTTCAAAAGCACATCTGGTGACTCCATCTGGTAAACAACTCATTCTCTAAGTTGCAGACCTGTTTTCCATCCATTCTTCTTTCCATAATTTTCATTCTTTTCCATTCCATGAAGTTGTGTAATCATGACTTCATTTCCATCATGGAATTCACATTTACAACAGCAGTTTATCACACCTCCAACATGTTTTACAAATCCTCCAAATCAGCATTTTGATCAAATTCAAAATCAACATGTCTACCCATATGAGCAGCAATGCCAAAGTAAGTTTGGATATGAAGCATGTCAAGCACAAGGGTATGCTGGTTGTGAGGGCAGTTAAGAAGAAAATGTAGATCTACTAGAACAAATCCAAAAGATGGAGGTAAACATGGTGCAATCCAGGGCTCAAGCACAAATGAAAGCATTTAGAATCGGTTGTAGAGCACCTTGTCCATGGGTGGGACCTTTTCCAAGGCATTGCAGCCCTCAAGAGAAGCTAGACTTCATGATTACAACACTACCATTGCTTGCAAAGTGGACTAAAGGAATAAAGGTGTATGAGAGGAGTATTCAACAACCTTGTCAACAGGTAAGCACACCATCTCATGCCTTTTCTCTCCCTCTTTCCCAATCTGTTTTATCTTAGCAGTGTCAAGTTTTAAACTCTCCATCTGTTGTCCAAAGTGTTGAATCCATTTCTCCATTCCCTAGTCTTCCACCCCATCTCAATTATTCTATCCTTTTCCCATCCAAACAGTAATTCCCTCTAAAGAAACAAGAGTTCCTACCTCCTCCACCACCACAAAAAATTACAAAATCAATTGAGTTACAATCCACTTCTCCTCTTGCATTCCCAAATCCATATTGGGAGGATAAAAATCAGAATGCCAATAAATGAAAATAGTAGTAGAAAGAAGAGCCAAACAAGGATGAAGAAATTCAAAGTCTGAAGAGTTGGGCTCTTAAATTCGGGATTACAAAAATCCCCTTGATGGTGAAACCAATAGAGGATGTTGAAGTTGGAGAACAAGTGGAAAACAAGTCTGATTTTATAATAGTAGTGAAGTGAGAAAAACAGCAGTTTGTTGGTGATCAGTTGGGTGTCCATGTTGGCACTTTGCCCAAAGAAAATGTTGATCCAGTTTGCACTGCAAAATCAGCCATTGAGAAGGAAGGAAAACCATCTCAAAACCCCATCTTTGAGGAGCAAATGGATGAGGTTAAGTCGGTTTTTACAACAGTAGAAGAAGGAAGCATTATTGATACGTTTTTGCTTTCATTTGAAGGGGCTGATTTGATTGATGAAGACATTATGGAGGTGAACAAAATAGGTCCAAATTGTGAGCAAAAGGCACAAGAAATTTCATGCTTCTCTCCCACTTCATCTCTCCAAAAATCTAATTTTTGTGATGAGTTTGGATTGACAAGTTTCATGTTTGAAAATGAAGTTATACAGGGTGAAGAAAATGTAGATTTGGAGGCCACCATACAAGAGGGAGAGACTTTACTGCAGCAAGACATTCAAGAGTTTTATTTTCCATCAGAATTAGAAGAATGTTTACATGAAGAGCTAGCTGAAATTACCATGTTTCCTTCTTCACCATTTGTTCTCCAACAACAAGAACTTACTGCCATGGACAAAAGAGTTCAAGGACAACAGCCTACAGTTTGCAACATGCCTCTTGAATCAAAGCTGGAAGAATTTGATCTTCTAAAATCTACAATAGAGGAGCCCCAAAGCCAACAATGTATTGCAGTAGGTAACAACAATGCAAAAGCAACTTCATTGGATGTTGCAATCAATAACGAGGAGTTACACACTATTGAAGAGTTCCATGTTGCCATGAAGGAAGAGAAAGGGTAAAAAAGTCCTACCATTTCTTCCACATCACCCACCCAAGAAGGTTTTCAAGAAGACTCAATTTTTGGAGTTGAAAATCAAAGCTATGGGCATATCAAATGGATCATACCTTGCCCAATAAGGTATTTGACTTCATTGGAGTCAAAGGAGAAGTCACAACCAGTCATGCTTACTTCTAAGCATGAGGGTGAGCTACAAAGTACCAAGGATCAGTTGTCATACCTCTTCAATCCAAATGCAGAGCAACTAAAAGAGGTATTGGATTTGTTTTCAGTTGACACCTTGATGATTTGGGTAGAAGACCAGCTTCTTGTTGATTTTCCACTCATCCAATCAGTCATGTTCAATGCCAAATCAGTTGCATGGTTGCAACTTTTGAGAAAGGGAAGCTATTTCTCCCAACCAGTTGCAGGGTTTGTTTAGCCCACTTTTGCTTCCAGTTAGAGTAGGATAGGTAGTTTTGCTTTCAGTAAAATAAGTGCTTGTGCACACTCTGCATGTTCCATTTTGGAGCATGTATGACCTTTAGTTTTGTACATAGTTTTTGTGGTGCTGGTTTTGCTCTTGCACAGTCCATTTCAGTGGGTTTCCAAGTGGCTCAGAGAGGAGGTTTTCAAAGTTTAGATCAGTTTACAGGCTACAACTCATGACTCCATGCCCAATGGATTTCTTCAAGCAACTGGTAACTTCATCTAGCAGGCAGATGACCCCTCTGAGTCGCCAAAATTGTTATCCAAAATGTGCCCCTGCTCACTTTTTGTGGCTAACTCCTCTCATTTTTTCCTCTCTTGTGCCTCAGTCATAATATTTTGCTTTTTAGGAACTCAAAACCTTCATGGAAATGACACCATTGGATAGAGCTCTTTCTCAGCTTTCCAGAAAGGTAAAGTTTTCCTCCTAACTCCATGTATTTTTGAAGTTATGGCTCAGCGGAGTTTTTTGGGAAAAATTTCCCCTGAAAAGCCTGCGGCCAATGAGATGCTCGCCACGTGGCACCTAGAGTGGCGGAGCGTGGGGGAAATTTTGGAAAATTTTCCAAATGACCAAAAAGGTGCAAAAATTCAAATTTTTGCCCGCCAACCCGATTTGGCCCTGTTTTGCCCTAAAACTTCAAATGGCCATATCTTTCGATCCAGAGCTCGATTTTTCACGTTCTTTATATCAATTGAAAGTCTGGTGAAATTCTTTACAAGATTCCAGGGTCATTTTTCCATTTTGATGGAGTTTTGAGAGATAAAATTGAAAAAACACCTCTGGCACGTGGTCATGGATAGAAATGACGTTTCAACTACCGTTTTTAATGAAGAATGGCTCACATTCTCTCCTAGCATGGTTAAAAATATCAGGGAATGGGTCTGTCAGGGTGCACCTATGTTGTTTTGATGGCATTTTGGTCAATGGTTGAACCCCTTGCACTTTTTTCCACGTTTCTCTCTCCTAGGGTCATGGTTTGCACTGTAAAATCCAGAATGAGTTCATTTTGTAAAAGGAGAGACACTTTTTCAGCTCTACAACTTCCTTTTTCTTCCTCCTTGGTAGAATTTGTGAAAAAAATTTACCTTTCCATGTAATGCAGCACCTTTTCTTGCCTCTGGATCACTATAATGTACTGTATTGGATCTGAGATGTTGATATATGTTATGTGATTAAAATCCCTCAATCCTTTCATATATTTATCTTTTCTTTCTTGATCTTTCATTACATTTTGAGCATTTGTGCATGTTTTGTGTTGTGTTTCCTTATGGATTGTGTATTTCATGCAGCATCAAGTGTCTACAACTCCTTTGGTGCATCACCTATTAGCATTAGTTCTTATCTTTATATGCATTTTCTATACTATGTCTCCTTTGTAATTTAGAGTAGGATATAGGAGTTTAAACATCTGCAATTGTGTAAGTAAAATTAGCTGATCAAAGGAGTTGAGGAACCAGCCTCTAATCTGGAGATTCCTTTTCCATTTTTGCAAGTCCCACACTTGGGAAGAGGATTCAATGTTGTGCAATCACACTAGATGCTTAGAATGATCAAACTAGAAATTTGATCAACATCCAGGGGGTGCTGCTGATTCACAACAACAAGCTTGGCACGCACTTAATTGTACCTTAGAAAACTTCCAAGATATCTTTGACAGGACTTATGTAAATGCTTCCAATTCAGATGACCCATACAACTTGAGGGGGTCACTTTTAAAAGTACATTTGGTGACTCCCTAATTTTGGAAACAACTGTCATTACACATAAGTTGAAGATAATGTCCTTACAATTCATTTCCATCCATACTTTTTTCCTAGTTTTACATGTTCTAAGGTTCATTTACAAATCTTATGAGAGTTTTACAATGATAACAATAAATGTATCCATTATGGAATTCACATTATTGCAACAGCAGTATATCACTCTTCATTTAATATGTTTTCCTTTTCCTCCTTGAATGACAACAAATTGATTCAAATTCTAAATTAGCACTCAAGTAATAAGAACACCCATAAATGTTCAGCAGTACCAAAGTCATGTGTGTTGTGATATACAAGAATGTCTAGCACTAGTTTATACCTGGTTCCATAAGGGACCTTCATAAAGTAAATGCAGATGTAAGGTGTATCAAATCCAAAGGAATGGATCTTGCTAAACATGGTGCAATCCAAGGCTCATGTTTCACTTATTAAAGCTATATTAGCAATTGGTTACCCTCAGACCATATTGTCCATGGTTGGGACTCTTATGTAACTCAAGGCATTACATTCCTTGAGGGGAAGCTAGACTTCATGCCATTACAAGGACACTACCATTGATTGTAAAGTAGATTCAAGTCCTAAAGGTGTATGAGATGATTTATGCTACCCTCCTTGTCAACAGGATACAAATGTACATCCCAACTCATATCTGATAGTCATCTGCTTCCTTTAGATAATAAGTAGAATCTCACTAATTTCAAGTTTAATTAGAACTAAATACATTAACCTGCTTTCAACATAGATAGTTGATATCCATTTCTTCAGTCCCTGGTTGTTCCACCCAATATCATCTTCTTGCAGATTATTTTCCCTTAACAAGACTTGCACTTCGTTCCAAAATCTTATTGTTTTGTTAATATGTTTAGGTGCATAAGAACACCTTTGTAAATGACTCCTTTATATCCCTTTCGTTCAAGTCCAAATATATAATAGAAGCACACACACACACACACACACACACACACACACACACACACACACACAAATATATGTCAATATATATAATTCCCATTACTCATAACATTTAATTTATGTATTGTAATTTTTACAACCATAGCACTAAGTAGAACCATAAATACCATAGGTATGCTTGCATCACTCTTTAAATACATAAAACAAGGCTGATTTTATAACAACAGTGAAGCGAGAAAAATAGGAGTTTGTTGGTGATGAGTTGGGTGTCCATGTTGGCACTTTGCCTAAAGAAAATGCTGATCCAGTTTACACTGCAAAATCAGCCATCGAGAAGGAAGGAAAACCATCTCAAAACCCCATCTTTGAGGAGCAAATGGATGAGGTCAATTACGTTTTTACAACAGTAGAAGAAGGAAGCATTATTGATACGTTTTTGCTTTCATTTGAAGGGGCTGATTTGATTGATGAAGCCATTATGGAGGTGAACAAAACAGGTCCAAATTGTGAGCAAAAGGCACAAGAAATTTCATGCTTCTCTCCCACTTCATCTCTCCAACAATCTGATTTTTGGGATGAGTTTGGATTGACAAGTTTCATGTTTGAAAATGAAGTTATACATGGTGAAGAAAATGCAGATTTGGAGGCCACCATAAAAGAGGGAGAGACTTTGCTGTAGCAAGACATTCAAGAGTTTGATTTGCCATCAGACATTAGAAGAATGTTTAGATGAAGAGCTAGCTGAAATTACCATGTTTCCTTCTTCACCATTCATTCTCCAACAACAAGAACTTGCTGCCATGGACAAAAGAGTTCAAGGACAACAGCCTACAGTTCGCAACATGCCTCTTGAATCAAAGCTGGAAGAATTTGATCTTCCAAAAGCTATAATGGAGGAGCCCCAAAGCCAACAATGTATTGCAGCAGGTAACAAAAATGTAAAAGCAAATTCATTAGATGTTGCAATCAATAATGAGGAGTTGCACACTATTGAAGAGTTCCATGTTGCCATGAAGGAAGAGAAAGGGCAGAAAATTCCTACCATTGCTTCCACATCACCCACCCAAGAAGGTCTACAAGAAGACTCCATTTTTGGAATTGAAAACCAGAGCTATGGGCATATCGAACGGATCATACATTGCCCAATAAGGTATTTGACTTCATTAGAGTCAAAGGAGAAGTCATAACCAGTCATGCTTGCTTCTAAGCATGAGGGTGAGCTACAAAGTACCAAGGATCAGCTGTCATACCTCTTCAATCCAAATGCAGAGCAACTAAAAGAGGTATTGGATTTATTTTTAGTTGACACCTTGATGATTTGGGTAGAAGACCAGCTTCTTGTTGATTTTCCACTCATCCAATCAGACATGTTTAGTGCCAAATCAATTGCATGGTTGTAACTTTTGAGAAAGGAAAGCTATTTCTCCCAACCAGTTGCAGGGTTTGTTTAGCCCACTTTTGCTTCCATTTAGAGTAGGATAGGTAGTTTTTCTTTCAGTAAAAGAAGTGTTTGTGCACACTCTGCATGTTCCATTTTAGAGCATGTATGACCTTTAGTTTTTTATATAGTTTTTGTGGTGCTAGTTTTGCTCTTGCACAGTTCATTTCAGTGGGTTTCCAAGTGGCTCAGAGAGGATGTTTTCAAAGTTCAGATCAGTTTACAGGCTACAACTCATGACTCCATGCCCAATGGATGCTTCAGGCAACTAGTAACTTCATCCAGCAGGCAGATGACCCCTCTGAGTCGCCAAAATTGTTATCCAAAATGTGCCCCTACTTGTTTTGTGGCTAACTCCTCCCATTCTTCCCTCTCTTGTGCTTCAGTCACAAAATTTTTCTTTTCAAGCACTCAAAACCTTCTGGAAATGGCACCATAGGATAGAGCTCTTTCTAAGCTTTCCAGAAAGGTAAAGTTTTCCTCCTAACTCCATGTATTTTTGAAGTTATGGCTCGGCGGAGTTTTTTGGGAAAAGTTTCCCCTAAAAGGCCCATGGCCAATGAGATGCTGCCACGTGGCACCTAGAGTGGCGGAGCGCGGGGAAATTTTGGAAAATTTTCCAAATGACCAAAAAGGTGCAAAAATTTGAATTTTTTCCCACCGACCCGATTTGGCCCTGTTTTGCCCTAAAACTTCAAATTGTCATATCTTTCGATCCAAAGCTCTGTTTTTCACGTTCTTTATATCAATGGAAAGTTGGTGAAATTATCTACAAGATTCTAGGGTCATTTTTGAATTTTGAAGGAGTTTGAAGGGATAAAATCAAAAAATTCCTCTGCCACATGGTCATGGATAGAAATGACGTTTCAACCACCGTTTTTAATGAAGAATGGCTCGCATTCTCTCCCAGCATGGTTAAAAATGTAAGGGAATGGGTCTGTCAGGGTGCTCATGCTATTTTGATGGCATTTTGGTCAATGGTTGAACCCCTTGCACTTTTTCCCATGTTTCTCTCTCCTGGGGTCGTGGTTTGCACTGTAAAAGCCAAAATGAGTTCATTTTACAAAAGGAGAGACACTTTTCAGCTCTGTAACTTCCTTTTTCTTCCTCCTTGGTAGAATTTGTGAAGAAATTTTACCTTTCCATGTAATGCAGCACCTTTTTTTGCCTCTGGATCACTGTAATGTACTTTATTGGATCTGAGATGTTGATATATGTTCTGTGATTAAAATTCCTCAATCCTTTCATATATCTATCATTGCTTTCTTGATCTTTCATTACATTTTGAGCATTTTTGCATGTTTTGTGTTGTGTTTCCTTGTGGATTGTGTATTTCATGCAGCATCAGGTGTCTACAACTCCTTTGGTGCATCACCTATTAGCATTAGTTTTATTTTATCTGCATTCTCTATCTCTGTCTCTTTTGGAATTTAGGGTAGGATTAGGAGTTTAAACCTCTGTAATTGTGCAAGTAAAATAGCTGATCAGAGGAGTTGAGGAACCAGCCTCTAATCTGGAGATTCCTCTTCCATTTTTGCAAGTCCCACACTTGGGAAGAGGATTCAATGTTGTGCAATCACAATGGATGCTTTGAATGATCAAACTAGAAATCTGATCAACATCCACGGGGTGCTGTTGATTTGCAACAACAGTAGCCATGCTTAAATGCCTCCGTCTGCTGAGGGCATCTGTAACCACATTCTCCTTCCCCTTCACATTCTCTATTTCCATGTCATACTCACAAAGCAACTACATCCAATGTCTTTGACAAGCGTTTAGATCGGGCTACGTGAAAAGGTGGCAAAGACTCAAATGATCTGTCATTAGTGTGAATCTCCGACCAAGAAGAAAGTGTCTCCATTGAACTAAAGCATGCAAAAATGCTGCAAGCTCAAGATCATGGGTAGGATAATTAAGCTCATGATCCTTGAGTTTGTGAGACTCAAAAGCTACAACTCTACCCTCTTACATAAGAACACCTCCAAGGCCTACCAACGAAGCATTTGTGCATAGAAAGAACTCACCATGTGGATCTGGCACTGTAAGAATGGGTGTTGTAGTGAGATATTCCTTCAATGTCCTGAAGGCCTGCTCACACCTGTCTGACCAAACAAATTTCTTTCCTTTCCGCTGAAGGGAAGTGATGGGGTGTGTTATCCGAGAGAAGTCCTCCATAAATCTCCTATAGTACCTTGCTAACCCCATGAAGCTGCGCACCTCTGTCACTTTAGTGGGTACTGGACAATCCATAATGGCTCTAATGTTGGAAGGATCGATTACGATTCCTTCACCTGAGATGATATGACCCAAATACTGAATCTCTGACTGAAAGAAGACATACTTCTCCAAGTTCCCAAAAATTTTCTGCTCACGAAGACACTGAAGAACCTGTCGAAGGTGCCCCTCATGCTCCTAACACGTACATGAGTAAATCAGAATGTCATCAAGAAAGATGAGCACGAAGTGGTCTAGAAAGGTCTTGAATACCCCATTCATCAAACTCATAAACACAACGGGGGTATTCATCAAACCAAAAGGCACCACTGTGAACTCATAGTGCCCATACCTCATATGAAAAGCAATCTTATCAATGTCTGTCTCTGTAATCCTCAACTGATGGTACCTGTTATCCAAAATGTGCCCCCTGCTCATTTTGTGGCTAACTCCTCCCATTCTTCCCTCTCTTGTGCTTCAGTCACAAAATTTTTCATTTTAGGCACTCAAAACCTTCTGGAAATTGCACCATTAGATAGAGCTCTTTCTCAGCTTTCCAGAAAGGTAAAGTTTTCCTCCTAACTCCATGTATTTTTGAAGTTATGGCTCAGCGGAGTTTTTTTTTTAAAGTTTCCCCTGAAAGGCCCGCGGCCAATGAGATACCGCCACGTGGCACCTAGAGTGGCGGAGCGTGGGGAAATTTTGGAAAATTTTCCAAATGACCAAAAAGGTGCAAAAATTCAATTTTTTTTCCCACCGACCCGATTTGGCCCTATTTTGCCCTAAAACTTCAAATCGCCATATCTTTCGATCCAAAGCTCATTTTTTCGCGTTCTTTATATCAATGGAAAGCTGGTGAAATTCTCTACAATATTATGGGGTCATTTTTGCATTTTGATGGATTTTGGAGAAAGAAAATAAAAAAACACCTCTGGCATGTGGTCATGCACAGAAATGACATTTCAACCACCGTTTTTAATGAAGAATGGCTCGCATTCTCTCCCAGCATGGTTAAAAATGTTAGGGAATGGGTTTGTCAGGGTGACCATGCTATTTTGATGGTATTTTGGTCAATGGTTGAACCCCTTGCACTTTTTCCCACGTTTCTCTCTCCTAGGGTCGTGGTTTGCATTGTAAAAGCCAGAATGAGTTCATTTTGCAAAAGGAGAGACACTTTTCAGCTCTATAACTTCCTTTTTCTTCCTCCTTGGCAGAATTTGTGAAGAAATTTTACCTTTCCATGTAATGCAACACCTTTTCTTGCCTCTGGATCACTGTAATGTACTGTATTAGATTTGAGATGTTGATATATGTTCTGTGATTGAAATCCCTCAATCCTTTCATATATCTGTTGTTACAAATCAGCAGCACCCCTGGATGCAAATCAAGGTTATGAATTGATGTTTTAGGCATCCAGTGTGATTACACAACATGGAAACCTCTCTCTAAGTGTGGGACTTGTGAAAATGAGAGAGGAATCTCCAGATTAGAGGTTGGTTCCTCAAACTCCTCTGATTTAGATCTATATTTTACACAACTACAAAGGTTCAGATCCTAATCCTACTCTAAATTGTAAGGAGACGGGGATAAAAATGTAAAAATGAAACTAAACTAAAGATGGTGATGCACCAAAAGGAGTGGTGAAACATTTTTTGCCATGTAAATAGACACAAATTCATGAAATGCAATAAGGGAAAACATACACAAGCTGATAGACGTAATTAGAGGTCTTAAAATGAAGTAAAACAATACAAACAAAGGACTGAAAGCATTCACAGAGTTTGCACTGTCAATTCCATGTAAAAATCTCTTGCATTCCACCATCAAAGAGGTATAAACCTGTTACAAACTGTGAAAAAGGTCTGATTCTTACAACTATCACTTGTTGGAGGTGAAAGAAGAATTTTGCAATGCCAAAAAGTGTTCAACCATTAAGAAATGAGCCAAATCTGGCCTTTACAGTGCATGGGTCGAGCCCAAGAGAGAGAAAATGTAAAAAACATGGAAGCCCATTCCTCATTGATGGAAAATGCATTAAAACAGAAAGGAGGACCTTACAAACCCATACCCTATCATTTTTTACCATATTGGAGAAGAATGCGACCCATTCGGTATTAAATTTGGTTGTTGAAATGTCATTTCTGGCCATGGACACGTACTAGAACCATTTTTAAATTTTCTCTCTCCAAACTGAACCAAAATTAGAAATTGACCATGGAATCATGTATATAATTTTAACAGCTTTCCAATGATATATAGAACAAAAAAACTGAGCTCTGGATCAAATGATATGATCGTTTGAAGAATTAGGGCAAAAACGGCCCAAAAACGGATCGGCGGGAAAAAATTTCAAATTTTACCTCTTTTTTGTCTTTGGAAAAATTTTCAAAAATTCCCCACGTTCCACTGGTTGGATGCCACGTGGCAAGCTCTGATTCACTCTGGAATTCTCTCTCCTTCTCTTTTCTGCGGGTTTTCCTTTGAAAATCGACCTTTTTATACTCTTTTGGAAAAATTTCAAATTTGCCTCTGACCCCTGAACTCCTCTGCCATGTGGTAGCTTTCTATTGGCTGCGGGCCTCAAATGGGAAAATTTTCCACAAAAACTCCAGCGATCCATAACTTGAAAAATATAAGGAGCTCTATCTGATGGTGCCATTTCCAGAAAGCCTTGAGTTCCTGAAAATCAAAAAATGTAGACTGAGGCACAAGAGAGGAAACAACACAAGTAGTTAGCCACAAAAACAAGCTGGGGCACCATTTTGGATAACAATTTTGGTGACTCAGAGGGGTCATCTTCCTGCTAGATGAAAATACAAATTTTCTGAAGTAGTCCATTGGGCATGGAGTCATCAAATATTCTATTTAGAACCTCAACTGACTTAGAATGTGCAAGGAGGAAGATGGAATATTACATGATGGAAGCAAGGACTACAAAACATCTCCAGGGACAACAAGCTGTGCCAAAGCACTTAGGGAAAGAAAAACTAACCTACAGCAAAATAATGTGCAAAGCACTTGGAGGAATGAAAATCTAATCTAATATTTACAAGGTGGTAAATTTCCCTCTAGAAGCAACACTTGAGATAGATTCCATTGACTAGAATCTACAGTTCTTCACCATCCAATGAGGCCAATTGGAAAGCATTGCTATTTTTGCACTTCGTGACCATGTATGGGCCACTCCAAATGGCATCAAATTTTGAATGCCTTCCCGGTTTTGCTCTATCCACATCCCATTTCAACACTAGATCTCTAACCTGAAAAGATCTATCCTTGGCCTTCCTATCAAAGGTCTTTTTGATCAAAGCTTGATCCTTTTCCATTGCTTGGGATCCCTGATTTCTAACCTCTTGCAGCTCCATCAACTCTGCATATCTCACCTCCATGGGCTCAAAATCTAGCAACTCTAATTGCTTCATGAGTTCCAATGTTGGCAACTCAAGTGACATGGGAAAGATTACCTCTCTTCCATAGACAAGTTTGAATGGAGAGTTACCTGTGGATCTCTTGGGAGTTATCCTATCAGCCCATAAGGTTGATTTCAGTTTAGTATGCCAAGACCTCTAATTCTCATCAAGATTCCTCCTAATGATCCTCAACAAGTTCTTGTTTGTAGACTCGGTGTGGCCATTACCTTGAGGGTAATACTTTGATGAAGTGCTTAGGTAGATCCCATTCTTGACAGCCCACTCAGTCACCTTGGATCCAATGAATGCCAATGCATTATCTGAGATTATCGTAGCAGGTATACCAAATTTGGTTGCTATCCCCTCATAAAAGTCTAAGATGCTGGACTCATTTACTTCTTTGAGTGCTACTGCTTCAGTCCATTTGGTGAAGTAGTCTGTGGCTGTCAAAATCCATTTGTGCCCTTGACTTGAATTGGGATTAATGACTCCAATGAAGTCCAAACCCCATTGCATGAATGGCTGGTCAACTGAGATTGGATGCAATGGAAGGGCAGCAAGTTTCTCTTTTCTTGTGAAGAATGCACAATTCTTACACCTCTTAATCCATGCATAGCAATCACTAAAAATTTTAGGCCAATAATAACCAGCCTTCATGATTTTTAGAGCTGTCACTCTTGGTGCAAAATGACCACTAGCTGGTCCACCATGGAACTCTTCCAACACCCTATGAATCTGATTTGTGCTAATGCATCTCAGCAGCACTCCATTCACATCTTTCTTGAACAAAACTCCATCAACAATGGCATATGGGACAACCTGCAATCTGAAGTGTCTTCTTTGGGTCTTGTTCATCTCTGGGGGGCATAGGCCTATGCTTAGGAAGTGTATTATACCTTGGGTCCAGCAGGGAGTGGGGGCAGCATTGTATTCTTCTTGATTGCCACTTGGCTCATGGCTGTCCTGGACTGTCAAAACAACATCTTCTTCATTGCATACTTCTTTTTACTTCCCCAAAACTAGCTGCTCACACAATCATTTCCCTCTTACCAGCTTAGTGATCTTGATCTCAATGTCATACTCCATGACACGGGTGATCCAACCTGCTCTTTTCTCATTCAAATCTTTGTTGAGGAGGAAGTCCTTAACCCCAGCATGTGAGACCAGCAACTGGACCTTGTTGTTCGAGACTAAATGCTTGAATTTCTTCAAGCTTCTGATTACTGCCAAAACATGCTTCTCAATAAAATAATACCTCACCTCATAGTCATCTAGGCTCTGGCTAAAGAAAGTAATTGGCTACTCATTGTTGTCCTTGTTCTGCTGTACCAAAATGGCAGAAATAGTATCATTACCTCCAAATGCATAGACGATGACATCCTTAGAGAAATCAGGGTTGATGAGAGTTGGTGCTTGAGAAATGGCTTCTTTGATTGCTTCAAAACTCTCCTTGCCTTCTGTTGTCCACTTGAAAGCCATGCTCTTCTTTAAAATTTTGGTGATGGGCTTGACAAGGGCTGCAAAATCTGGGACAAACCTCCGGACAAAGTTTATTCTCCCCAAGAAACTCTGAAGGGCCTTCTTGTGGCTTGGAAATGGTAGTGCTCTTATGGCTTCGACTCTCTCTGGATCAATTGCTAATCCTTCTTTGGAGACAATATGGCCAAGGAGCTTTCCTTCATGTGCAAGAAAGATACACTTCTTAGGATTCAAAGACACTCCAAATTTCCTACACCTCGTGAAAACTTGTCTCAAATGAAAGAGGTGGTCTGCTGCATTTTTGGAAAAAACAGTGATATCATCAAGGTAAATCAGCACCACGTTGTTAATCAAACCTTTGAATGCCATGTCCATTGCTCTTTGGAAGGTAGCACCAGCATTGGACATCCCAAATGGCATCTTCCTGTATGCAAAAGTCCCCCATTTGGTTGTGAAGGTTGTTTTTAACTGGTCTTCTTCCTTCACCATAATTTGATTGTAGCCGGAGTAGCCATCAAGTAGTGAAAACCTCTCGGAGCTAGCCACAACTTGCAAGATTTGCTCCATGGAAGGGAGTGGGTAATGGTCCTTGAGAGATGCTCTATTTAAGTCTCTGAAATCAACACACAATTTGATCTCCCCACTCTTCTTTCTGACTAGAACCAAGTTGGCAACCCAACTAGAATGCTTGATTGGGAATATGATTCTTGACTCAATCAGCTTATCCAATTCTTTCCTCATGAGAGGCTCCATGTGTGGATTGATTGGTCTTTGTTTCTGCCTGACAGGCTTAGTATTTGGATCCAATTCAATGGTATGCTGAGCTAAGTTGGGATTGAAACCTTTCAAATCTTTGTAGCTCCAAGAAAACACATCTAGGAATTCTTGACATAGCTGCATGAATTCATACCTTTCTTGATCAGTTCTCATCTTTCCAATTTGTAATGGTTTGTTCTCTTCTACTAAGATGGATATTGAATCCTCTCTCTTGACTTGAATGTTTACTTTCTCCTTTCTAAACTGAGCATTGGGATTAAAAATGGACTCCAAAGTGATAAGTCCCTTGGGCAGCTTATTAGTTCTCAATTGTACCACCTGGTCACCATACTACTGTTCTAACTTTTCTTGATTCTTAGCTGAGAACTCAGCTTCTTCTTGCAAGAAATGGATGATTTGCTGGTCATTCTCAAACACTTGCCAAATGACATTTTTATCTGGCACTGAAGGCCTCACAATCACGTGGATGTTCAGCTGTACCTTGTCTTTTTGAATGCTTTCCACAATGTCAAAGGCTACCCCTACCGCTGTAAGCCTGTCAGCAGCTTGATTCTCTTTCCTAGGAATGGATTTGATGCCAAAACCCTCAAAATCTTCCATGAGGTCCCACACCCTGTTCTTATAGCACCTGAGTAGATCATTTTTGGTAGTATGTTGTCCCTTGACCTGATTTACAATCAATTCACTATCACCAAAGACTTGCAAGTTCTTTATTTTCCTCTTGATTGCCCAATGCATCCCTTGCACCAAGGCTTCATATTCAGCAGTGTTATTGGAGCATGCAAACTGAAATCTAAAAGTTGAATAGTACTTTACTCCTTGAGGTGAAACAAGCATGGCTCCACCTCCTGCACCTTGTCTTCTCCTTGATTCATCAAAAAACAGCTACCATACCTCATTGTCATCTTCATGGTTTGGCTTGGTTATGCTAGGAATAGGATGATTTTCTTCATGTATATAATAGACCCCTAGCTCAGATTCTTCTACTTCTTGATAAGGATCAAAAGTATGTACCTTGTTTTCCCATTCATCAATAGTTAGATCTAGGATTCTTCCAACCTTGGTGTCAGCTTCATCAGTGCTTGGGTGATCTTCTTGATCAAATGCTGAGCAATTGGCATTAATCTGACTTGGAGTGTAAGGCTCAATGTAGAAGTTTGTATTAGGTTCAGACCTGATTGTAGCCTTAGTTCCATACCTCATTTTGAACAGCATGTGTGACCAATCAGCAGAAAAATATCCCCCAATCTTGGCTGTGAAGTCCCTTGACAAGCATAGGGCAAAGAGTGGTGGAAGGTGTATGACTGATACATCTTGTAAAACAACATTTAGACATGCATGCAAGGTAAGACTCAAGTTTCTAATCACCCCAACTGTTGTTACTGTTGTCCCATCTAGCTGCACTACCCCTTTGGACATGGTTTCATACTGGAGCCCTAGCTGATCAGCTATTTGTTTAGGCATCACTAAGCTACTTGCCCCGGAATCTATCATGTAATTGTGCACTAACTGATTTCCAATGATTAATGAAACATAGAAAGGAGGGGGCTTCAACATTTTACCTTGCTGTCCTCCATGATTTCCCTCAAGTTGGGCAGCATTTGTGAGCACTTTCTCTTGCATTTGAACTTGCTGATTCGAAGTTGGCCAGTCCTTCATGGCAGCTTGTAACAAGTCTCTTTGGCCTGGGATAGATAGGGATTCCCACATTGATATATTAACATTTGTCTTCTTCATCTGATCAATGATACTAAATGGTGATGAAGGATCTCTTTGCTGTCCCTTTGCTTGTACATTCACTCCTTGCACGTGGGCAGCAATAACTGGTATTTGAGTTGTCCTAGGTGTTGTTCTTGGCTGCCCTTGTGCATTTGAAATTGGATTTTTGCTTTCCAACCATTTGTGGAGCCATGGAAGGTTGTGGATTGGTTGGAGCTAATGGCTGTTCTTCACCCAAATTCCTTCTTTTTGACCTTGTGTTGGCTACAAAACCTTGGGAAACTACCTGATTCATGCCACAAAAATCCTCTGCTTTCCAATTTACCAACGTGGTGTCATTTGGGGCTGATTTCTGTTGGAATGTTTCTTGTTATTGGCTGTTTCCTTGACTGCCCTCACCCTCCACACCAGTAGTTGTCACCATTAATGCTTGATTCAAAGCACCATTGAAGCACATGGATTGGTTATGAGGTTCATTGCATGGAAAACACCAGTCATACTCCTGAGCAATGTTGTTTTGTGTTGGCACCAATGCCTTAGAGGCAGACATGCCATTTGGATTGTAGGGCTGAAATTGTAACACTCTGATTTTGTATGTTAACTTGGTGAATGTTTTACATACTGTTATAGCTCTTGGAATGAAAGCAAACATGTTAAGATACGTTTTGATCTTAAGAGAATGTGTTGCTAATTTGGATTCTTACATACTGTGATTTATTACATGGGACAGCAAATATTGTACTTGTGTGTTTGCTGATGTGACGATAGATTGTCGTATAATTGCTTGCTCTTGTGCTGATTGACAGCATACCCTGAATCAACTCCATTGATTCAAGTATGCTGAGGTCCTCTTGTGTTTTCTATGTTAATTCACACTTGAACTGGACTAGGATTATTATGAGTGTGTAGCACCTGATTACAGGTGTGAATAGCTAGCACGAAAATGCCAATGACAGGGGTTCGATTCTTGAACCATGTACTGTCGAATTCGGGACCTTGTGGGGTGAGAAACGCCTAGACACGGGTGGCCTTGGCCTGTAATCTGAAGGACGGAACGTCCTGCTCTGCGTTAACGTGAATGTTAGTAAGGGGCTGGAAGGAAGTTGTTAGTGTTAGTGGTTAGTGTGAATTAAACCTAAACTAACCCTAAGACCTAACATACATCCTACACTACTATCCTAAGTGGATTTTTAAATTACAAAAAAAAAAAGAGGGAAAAATAAATCTAAATTCTAAAACCTAAGGTTTAACTAAGACCTAGGTCGAATGAGTTATGTAACCTAAACTAATCCTAAACTAAGGGGTACGCAGACCCTTGGGAAGAAAGGGATAAGGATGGGAAGGAGGCATTCATTGGAATTAAATGAACTGTCCCTTTGTGGACGGCGCCAGTTTTGGTGGGGCAGGTAAGGAATTTAGAGGCATCTATTTTGAAATAGAGCCAAGTTCAGTTTGCTTGGAAAATTTGAAACTTAGAACTCGCCAACCCAAGTGACGGTGGCGTGGAAAGTGAGGAAAAAGGCAAAGCCTTTAACGCATTAATGGTTTTTGGTCCTCGCGACTAGTTCACCTTGGAAACAGCATGAGGAAAAATTGATTTTCATTTTTGTTGGTTCGAGCCTTTTGTAAAGTTGCTATGCATTTGGTTTTTTTGACCTGGTTCGGTCGAACCAGCTCTTGGCATTTGACATTTTGTGGAGATTTGGAGGCTGTTGCTAAGCCTGAAGAAGGAAGGAAGTGTTGGAGAGATTGTGCTGTTGCTGTGGAAGGAAAAATGTGGCAAACAACGTTTTCTTCGAGTTCTGGAAGAGAGAATACAGGCACGTTAGGCCCTTCTCTTTAAAATCTTTGCTTGATTTAAATGTTTCATTAAAACAACCCTGCTCTTGGGTTGGAATTGCATGATTGCTGTTGGGTTGATTTTGAAAAGGATTTGCAGATTCTTGCCTTCTTTTCTTTGGAAAATGATAAGAAAACGGCCCTGGTTGCTCAGCCTTGATTTGTTGTTGCTCAAATTGGGTTGGAATATGAATTATTGTTGTGGTTGCGTACATTGTTGTGGAATGAAATAAACATTTTCTTTCTCTGTACATGTAGTATGGAGTGGACAGGCTGTTTAATCTTTTCCTTATAGTGTAATCGTTCTCCTTGTTGTTGTGCTTGGAACTGCTATTACATGTGAAGAGAAAAATGGAATTACAATCGTGTTATATTGCTGTCATTTTGGAAATAATATGAATTATTGTTATGGGTCGCTGATTTCGACTGTTCTAATATTCACGGATGAAATGCTTCCTGTCATGTTGTTCGTTTAACAGTTAGCAATAGCTAGTTTAAGCTGTTCTTATTGAAACTTATAAGGAAATAGATCCTCTTCCTTTTACTATTATGGATTTTAATGAAGATGGTATTTGGGTTTTCTATGAGTATTTGATTTCACTTGAATGAAGTAATTGCGATATTTCCATTGCTGTGCCTTTTCTTGTTTAAGAAATGAGCGAATACGTTTTGGTACCCGTGAAAATAGAGAAAAGGTAGCTATTTCTCCTTCTGAGGTTATTGTTGGATTATGTTTTCTCTTTGCTGTGAGAATGGGTTGGTTTTATGGTGATTTAATGATGCTGTTTGGTCTCCCTGTTCAGACTGTATACACAAATACAAATTGGGTTGTATTCAGTGCAGTGAATGATTATATTTCTTTATGCTGTGATGGAAAGTTGATTCCATGGCGACTTGTAGATGAGGTTTGACCTTCTGTTTGAATTGTCTTGTGAATGTGAACCCGACTTGGATTTCTGTTTTTAATAAATGGAAAGTGTGGGAATTAGCTTGTTTTCTGAGTCTATTTTGACTGTACCAAGCTTATGCAATTAACCCCCTAAACGGTTTGTCCTTATAGAGGTATTGATATATGAATGTTATATTTTGAGTTCTGTACCTCCTTAAGAAAATGGAAAATGCTGTTTTGGAATTAACGATTGATCGAGATAGAACTCGAATTGGTTATTCATTGTTGAGGCATGATTGGATTGGTTCTGTACAGGCTATGTGAGTTGCTATTCATTAAGGATGACTGTTCTGCTATCTTTATAATTAAGTTGTCTTGATTAGAAAAACATGATTTGAATGTTTTTACTTCATTCTGAATACAATGATTGTTGTTAATGAAATCGTAGAGAATGAATTCTTCTCTTTTTTCTATTTGGGACTCTGAAAGTGACATTGGAATTATAGTGCCTATGACTCGGTCTTGCTGTAGGTAACAGTAATGTACCACTTCTTATTAAGAACTATATGTGTTCAGAGGTATAAAAGATTATATGAATATATATACTTGCGTGGTTGCATAATTGTTGTTGGTTAGCTATACAGTGTAAGAAGTAGGGAATCTTCTAGTATAGCAAATACCTAGTATGCATATTGATATGGCTTGCTCAACGATGAATATAATGTCTTACTAACCTGCTTGGCATTCATATGAACTGGAAATAAATGAAATTATTCTTGCTGCCAGAAAGTGAATTCCGAGTGGATCTTGTAAGTTTCACTCTGAACTGTTATTTTGATTTGTCTTTCATATGGATTTCACTGTTAGGACAGTCATGTGGAAAGAAATAGAGATATGAATTAATGTTTTAGAAAAATGATCTTTCTTCTTTCATTCAGTTAGAAATATGGAATTCGTGAATGAAGAATTTTATAGTGCTTAGATGGGAGCTACTATATGCATTGCTGTTCGCTTTCTTGTTTGTACTTGAATGCTTTAAATTTAACATGCTTCATGAACGGAAAGGAACGTAATGGATTTATATTCAGTTAGTTTCATCCTTTGCATTTGTTATTAATGAAAGGCGTGGAAAGGATAACTGTATGCTATATAGGCAGCAAACTACTTGTATTCCTAAAGTTACAAATATTGTAAATTGATACTTGCAATGATTATGTGGAAATGGGACAGCAGTCCCTTGGCTGATTGTGATGATATTTTTCTGATAGTTCAGTTGTTATGCTGATCCCTCCTTTGTGCCTATTTTGAGATTGATGTTTTGCTGTCGTTTCATAAAAGCAGGGTTCTTTTATTGAAACAGTTAGTTGAAGCATCTTATTTTAAGGATAAGTGCTTAATGTGCTCAGTTCATTGAACTGACCCGTGCAATTCATTTTGCAGATGGAATTTGATTAGAATGAAGGCTTGGCTGTTTTCTGATGCCTCTTGATTAGATGTAAAATAACTTGTAATTGTTGCTTTTACTCCTCTTCGAGGAATTGTGAAAAGAAGAAAATATATTCTTCTGTCCATGAGTTGAATGGATGCTTTGTATAAACTATACCCAATCAGCTGGATTGGCAAATGTACAAATTATGTCTTGAAATATTGAATACAATTACAGGTGTGATATTTTAAATAATTATATCAGTTGATTTTGTTGTTTAAATTGGAAATATGATGTTATTTCCTGATTTGGAATTGTTTCATTATCCTTGGATGGATGGTGAATTGAAACTGATATCTATTCTTACCTAAATACAACTTTTAAGTTGAACAATGTAATTAGTTCATACTTGGGTAAAGATGAATTTTTAATTGACATTAAAAGGATTAAGAGGAATATGATTTCATAATCAGAGGGAATTCAGGATTAGCTTGGAGCTAAGGAATATCAATTTAAATTAGGAGTATTCGAACTTCGTTTTCGAACCTCATTAATGATCCCGTTTGATAAAATTCAGAATAAAGGATATAGGATACATATATCCATAACTAATGATCCTTAACTATATAATGTTAAGGGGAACAAATGAATTCATTTCTCGAAGATTAGACCTCGTTTGAATGACATCTAATAAGTTAATATTCTGAAATTAGTTGCAGTTGGAAACATCTTGGCTAAGTTTAATAGGTTAAACTTATTATGTCCGTTGGTATGGACTGCTTAATCTAAAGATTAAGAAATAAACCAAGTAAGGAAATGTAGCCCTTCGATACGAAGGAGACGATACTTGGCAAACTAATGGACAGTTTAGTCCCTCTTAGTTATATACAACTGCAACGGAAACGAGGATCAAGGGATCAGCGTGGATGCTGAAAATTGCTTTAACTATTAACTCGTGGCTAAGTCACTTGGGCAGGATGTGTATTCTCGATGGGAGAATTCTGCATGACATTGGCATACGCCAACTACAGCAAGGTGTCTTCATGAAGACGGGGTCTTCATGACGACACATTGTTGCAGCTGACATATAGCAATGCCCTCCCAAATTAAAACATTTAGAATACATAGGCTGAATGTGTAGATCTTAGCTGGGGTGGGGATAGGGTATGATCTGGTATAGGGAGTGACTCCGGAATACTAAAGATAAGTAGACACATGGAGTCATGGGGTAACGACACCATATGTCTGCGTATCTTTAGTTACCAGGAGTGCCTTCCTATACCCGTTCATATTACTAGTTGGAATTGAAAAGTTTAAAACTGAACTTAAACGTTGAGGACTGGTAGGAACCAGGAAAGACCATTCTAGATAACAGGTGAAGTGAAGTGAAGGATGTATTCCGTAGATGTGTATCACATCCAGGAATATGATCATGCAAAGCATGTGAAAATCTTTGGCCAAAGTATCGCAATTGCTGGTTGCGTTGTCCTTATCACTTAATTTAAGATGCAGGATGTCAGATGAATATCAGTAACAAATATTCAGATAGGCTTCTTAAATGGATCACTTCGATAACCGAGGAAGGTTATGAGAACAAGTATATAAAATATACTATGCATAAACAAACATGAAGGATCGGTTGTTGCCGAGTCATGTACATGAAGGATCGGTTGTTGCCGAGTCATGAAATGAAGGATCGTTGAAACTTCGAGCCATGAAAATGGAAGGATCGGCAGTTCATTGAGTCATTTACAGCAGCATATAGAATCTGTTATAAGATTGAATGGCATTGAATGTGTGTTCCATATTGTAAATATGTGAACAGGGAACATTCATTTTAAAAAGAAATTGTATGATCCAAACTGTGTTGTTTGGGAAGAGAACAATTATTAAATCTTGAACGTGTGTTTGAATTTTATAATTCATAACAGAGAACGTTATATAAAAAAAAAAAAAATTTCCCTTGTTCTGGTGTTTTAAAATGGGGATGTTACAGAAATGGTCTATTGGCAGGAGGCCTTGTTTGATTCATACTTGCAGCTGGATTAGGTGGTCTTTATGGTTGGTATGGTTACCTGTTAGGCTGAGCTTGGGGCTAGTAAGAAGGTCTAAAACCTTGGGCTTGTTGCCTTTTGAGAGTAACTAGCTCATTGCCTAGGTTTTGCAATTGCTTCATGACTTCTTGAAGCTCATTTGGGGCACTTGGAGATGAAGTAGAAGCTTCATTTGAACTCTGATTTGTAGGAGTGGGAGAAGGAGCCAAATTAGGTGCTTGATTGGTATTTAGACTCTTTAAACTTGGAAAAAATGGCATGGGAGGTCTAGGGGCTAGTTTTCTGGCTTGGATCAAACAATTTTCAGCCCTAATAGCAATGATATAAGCCATAGGGATAGTTATTCCTCCCATGGACTGAATCAACATAGAAATATCAGAATTTAGAGCTTTGAGATAATAGAGAAAAGCACCTTTTGCTATTGGCCTAACTGCCACTGGAATTCTCTCCCAACTCTTTTGAAATCTGAAGTTGAAATCAGTTAGCTGTTCATTGGGAGCTCTCTTGATGGTTGTCAGCTGCTCCAAAAGAGACAAGTTGTCTCCCTTCTCTCTAAATTGCTCATGAAGTGCTATACACAGCTGATTCCAATTTGTGATAGAACCAGCTCCAAGGCTTCTAAACCATTGCAATGCTTTCCCCTTGAATGAAGATGCCAGCAACTTGACAGCCACTTGCATCTCATTGATTTCATGAATTGCACAAAGGTTAGCAATATCCTTAACATGATCACCTAGAGTAGTCTAATTTTCTCCAGTGAAGTATGGAATGTTCTTCAAGGCTGCAATAGGAATTAGATGTTGTGCATTGAGGGCAAGTGGGCTACTACCTGTGAAGTTGACAGAGGGGTTGTTTTGCGCCATTCTAATTAGTCTTAAAACCCTTATTGACTGAATGAAAGGCCTACCAGGTGGAGGAGTTGAGAGAGTTTTGTTTGGTGGAGATGGAGACCTTTGAATCCTTCTTCCACTTTGCCTTACTCTTGGAGATAACTGCAGATATTCAAACAGCACCTCTTCTTCTCTAGCTCTTGACCATGTAGTGATTCTTCTCATGAGTTTTTAGGCCTGCACTATTGAAACCAGTTGATTCTTCCCCTTTGGAGTTGCCAGATATGCAAATTATAGCTCTTTTCAAGCAAGAAAATTTCATCAGATGCACATCAACTTTTCTGTAGTAAAAATGAGACCTCTAAGGTCCCACCGGGCGTGCCAAAACTGTTGTTGCAAATCAGCAGCACCCCTGGATGCAAATCAAGGTTCTTAATTGATGTTTTAGGCATCCAGTGTGATTACACAACATGGAAACCTCTCTCCAAGTGTGGGGCTTGTGAAAATGAGAGAGGAATCTCCAGATTAGAGGCTGGTTCCTCAAAATCCTCTGATTTAGATCTATATTTTACACAACTACAGAGGTTCAGATCCTAATCCTACTCTAAATTACAAGGAGACGGATAAAAATGCAAAAATGAAACTAAACTAAAGATGGTGATGCACCAAAAGGAGTGGTGAAACATTTTTTGCCATGTAAATAGACACAAATTCATGAAATGCAACAAGGGAAAACATACACAAGATGATAGACGTAATTAGAAGTCTTAAAATGAAGTAAAACAATACAAACAGAGGACTGAAAGCATTCACAGAGTTTGCACTGTCAATTCCATGTAAAAATCTCTTGCATTCCACCATCAAAGAGGTATAAACCTGTTACAAACTGTGAAAAAGGTCTGATTCTTACAACTATCACTTGTTGGAGGTGAAAGAAGAAGTTTGCAATGCCAAAAAGTGTTCAACCATGAAGAAATGAGCCAAATTTGGCTTTTACAGTGCATGGGTCGAGCCCAAGAGATAGAAAACATAAAAAACATGGAAGCCCATTCCTCATTGATGGAAAATGCATTAAAATAGCATTGAGGACCTTACAAACCCATACCCTGTCATTTTTGACCATATTGAAGAAGAATGCGACCCATTCTGTATTAAATTTGGTTGTTGAAATGTCATTTCTGGCCATGGACACATACCAAAACCATTTTTGAATTTTCTCTCTCCAAACTGAACCAAAATTAGAAATTGACCATGGAATCATGTAAAGAATTTTAATAGATTTCCAATGATATAAAGAACGTGAAAATTGAATCTCTGGATCAAAAGATATGATCATTTTAAGATTTAGGGGAAAAACGGCCCAAAAACGGATCGGCGGGAAAAAATTTCAAATTTTACCTCTTTTTTGTCTTTGGAAAAATTTTCAAAAATTCCCCACACTCTGCTGGTCAGATGCCATGTGGCAAGCTTTGATTCGCTCTGGAATTCTCTCTCCTTCTCTTTTCCGCGGGTTTTCCTTTGAAAATCGACCTTTTTATACTCTTTTGGAAAAATTTCAAATTTGCCTCCGACCCCCGAACTCCTCTGCCACGCGGCAGCTTCCTATTGGTTGCGGGCCTCAAATGGGAAAATTTTCCACAAAAACTCTGCCAAGCCATAACTTGAAAACTATAAGGAGTTAGGAGGCAAACTTTACCTTTCTGGAAAGCTGAGAGAGAGCTCTATCTGATGGTGCCATTTCAAGAAAGCCTTGAGTGCCTAAAAATCAAAAAATGTAGACTGTGGCACAAGAGAGGCAAGAACACAAGGAGTTAGCCACAAAAACGAGCTGGGGCACCATTTTGGATAATAATATCTATCATTGCTTTCTTGATCTTTCATTACATTTTGAGCATTTGTGCATGTTTTGTGCTGTGTTTCCTTGTGGATTGTGTATTTCATGTAGCATCAGGTGTCTACAACTCCTTTGGGCATCACCTATTAGCATTAGTTTTAGTTTATCTGCATTCTCTATCTCTGTCTCCTTTGGAATTTAGGGTAGGATTAGGAGTTTAAACCTCTACAATTGTGCAAGTAAAATAACTGATCAGAGGAGTTGAGGAACCAGCCTCTAATCTAGAGATTCCTCTTCCATTTTTGCAAGTCCCACACTTGGGAAGAGGATTCAATGTTGTGCAATCACACTGGATGCTTAGAATGATCAAACTAGAAATCTAGTCAACATCCAGGGGGTGCTACTGATTTACAACAACAGTAGCCATGCTCAAATGCCTCCGTCTGCTAAGGGCATCTGCAACCACATTCTCCTTCCCCTTCACATGCTCTATCTCCATGTCATACTCACAAAGCAACTCCATCCAATGTCTTTGATGAGTGTTTAGATCGGGTTGCGTGAAAAGGTGGCGAAGACTCAAATTATCTGTCATGAGTGTGAATCTCCGACCAAGAAGAAAGTGTCTCCATTGAACTAAAGCATGCACAACTGCCACAAGCTCAAGATCATGGGTAGTATAATTAATCTCGTGATCCTTGAGTTTGTGAGACTCAAAAGCTACAACTCTGCCCTCCTGCATAAGAACACCTCCAAGGCCTGCCAACGAAGCATATGTGCATACAAAGATCTCACCATGTGGATCTGGCACTGCAAGAATGGGTGTTGTAGTGAGATATTCCTTCAGTGTCCTAAAGGCCTGCTCACCTGTCTGACCAAACAAATTTATTTCCTTTCCGCTGAAAGGAAGTGATGGGTTGTGCTATCCGAGAGAAGTCCCGCACAAATCTCCTATAGTACCCTGCTAACCCCATGAAGCTGCGCACCTCTGTCACTTTAGTGGGTACTGGCCAATCCATAATGTCTCTAATCTTGGAAGGATCGACTGTGATTCCTTTACCTGAGATGATATGACCCAAATACTGAATCTCTAACTGAAAGAAGGCACACTTCTCCAAGTTCCCAAAAATTTGTTACTCACGAAGACACTGAAGAACCTGTCGAAGGTGCCATAAACATAGTGGGGGCATTCATCAAACCAAAAGGCACCACTGTGAACTCATAGTGCCCATACCTCGTACGAAAAGCATTCTTATGGATTTCTGTCTTTGTAATTCTCAACTGATGGTACCTGTTATCCAAAATGTGCCCCCTACTCATTTTATGGCTAACTCCTCCCATTCTTCCATCTCTTGTGCTTCAGTCACAAAATTTTTCTTTTCAGACACTCAAAACCTTCTAGAAATGGCACCATTGGATAGATCTCTTTCTCAGCTTTCCAGAAAGGTAAAGTTTTCCTCCTAACTCCATGTATTTTTGAAGTTATGGCTCGGCGGAGTTTTTTGGGAAAAGTTTCCCCTAAAAGGCCCGTGGCCAATGAGATGCTGCCACATGGCACCTAGAGTGGTGGAGCATGGGGAAATTTTGGAAAATTTTCCAAATGACCAAAAAGGTGCAAAAATTAAAATTTTTTCCCACCGACCCGATTTGGCCCTGTTTTGCCCTAAAACTTCAAATCGCTATATCTTTCGATCCAGAGCTTGGTTTTTCACGTTCTTTATATCAATGGAAATATGGTGAAATTATCTACAAGATTCTGGGGTCATTTCTACATTTTGATGGAGTTTTGAGAGAGAAAATCAAAAAACACCTCTGACACGTGGTCATGGATAGAAATGACATTTCAACCACCATTTTTAATGAATAATGGCTCACATTCTCTCCCAGCATGGTTAAAAATGCTAGGGAATGGGTTTTTCAGGGTGCCCATGCTATTTTGATGGCATTTTGGTCAATGGTTGAACCCCTTGCACTTTTTCCCATGTTTCTCTCTCCTGGGGTCGTGGTTTGCACTGTAAAAGCCAAAATGAGTTCATTTTGCAAAAGGAGAGACACTTTTCAGCTTTGCAACTTTCTTTTTCTTCCTCCTTGGTAGAATTTGTGAAGTATTTTTACTTTTCCATGTTATGCAGCACCTTTTCTTGCCTTTGGATCACTGTAATGTACTTTATTGGATTTGAGATGTTGATATATGTTCTGTGATTAGAATCCCTCAATCCTTTCATATCTATCATTACTTTCTTGATCTTTCATTACATTTTGAGCATTTGTGCATGTTTTGTGTTGTGTTTCCTTGTGGATTGTGTATTTCATGCAGCATCAGGTGTCTACAACTCCTTTGGTGTATCACCTATTAGCATTAGTTTTAGTTTATCTAAATTCTCTATCTCTGTCTCCTTTGGAATTTAGGGTAGGATTAGGAGTTTAAACCTCTGCAATTGTGCAAGTAAAATAGCTGATCAGAGGAGTTGAGGAACCAACCTCTAATTTGGAGATTCCTCTTCCATTTTTGCAAGTCCCACACTTGGGAAGAGGATTCAATGTTGTGCAATCACACTGGATGCTTAGAATGATCAAACTAGAAATCTGATCAACTTCTAGGGGCTGCTGATGATTTGCAACAACATTTTTGGCATGCCCGGTGGGACCTTAGAGGTCTTCCACTTTATATTTGATAGGTTGTTGTGTTCCTGTTAAAGATTTAGCCTTTTGGAGGCACTTTCAAAAGCACATCTGGTGACTCCAACTGGTAAACCACTCATTCTCTAAGTTACAGACCTGTTTTCCATTCATTTCCAACCATTCTTCTTTCCATCATTTTCATTATTTTCCATTCCATGAAGTTGTGCAATCATGACTTCATTTCCATCATGGAATTCACATTTACAATAGCAGTATATCACACCTCCAACATGTTTTACAAATCCTCCAAATCAGCATGTCTACCCATATGAGCAGTAGTGCCAAAGTCAGTTTGGATATGAAGCATGTCAAGCACAAGGGTATGTTGGTTGTGAGGGAAGTCAAAAAGAAAATGCAGATTTGCTAGAACAAATCCAAAATATGGAGGTAAACATGGTGCAATCCAGGGCTCAAGCACAAATGAAAGCATTTAGAATCGGTTGTAGAGCACCTTGTCCATGGGTGGGACCTTTTCCAAGGCATTACAGCCCTCAAGAGAAGCTAGACTTCATGATTACAACACTACCATTGCTTGTAAAGTGGACTGAAGGAATAAAGGTGTATGAGAGGAGTATTCAACAACCTTGTCAATAGGTAAGCACACCATCTCATGCCTCTTCTCTCCTTCTTTCCCAATCTGTTTTATCTCAATAGTGTCAAGTTTTAAACTCTCCATCTGCTGTCCCAAGTGTTGAATCCATTTCTCCATTCCCTAGTCTTCCACCCCATCTCAATTCTTCTATGCTTTTCCCTTCCAAACAGCCATTTCCTCCAAAGAAACAACAGTTCCTACCTCCTCCACCACCACAAAAAAATTCAAAATCAATTGAGTTACAATCCACTTCTCCTCTTGCATTCCCAAATCCATGTTGGGAGGATAAAAATCAGAATGCCAATCAAGGAAAACAACAGCAGAAAGAGGGGCCAAACAAGGATGAAGAAATTCAAAGTCTGAAGAGTTGGGCTCTTAAATTTAGGATCACAAAAATCCCCTTGATGGTGAAACCAATAGAGGATGTTGAAGTTGGAGAATAAGTGGAAAACAAGGCTGATTTTATAACAACAGTGAAGCGAGAAAAATAGGAGTTTGTTGGTGATGAGTTGGGTGTCCATGTTGGCACTTTGCCTAAAGAAAATGCTGATCCAGTTTACACTGCAAAATCAGCCATCGAGAAGGAAGGAAAACCATCTCAAAACCCCATCTTTGAGGAGCAAATGCATGAGGTCAATTACGTTTTTACAACAATAGAAGAAGGAAGCATTATTGATATGTTTTTACTTTCATTTGAAGGGGCTGATTTGATTGATGAAGCCATTATGGAGGTGAACAAAATAGGTTCAAATTGTGAGCAAAAGGCACAAGAAATTTCATGCTTCTCTCCCACTTCATCTCTCCAACAATCTGATTTTTGGGATGAGTTTGGATTAACAAGTTTCATGTTTGAAAATGAAGTTATACAGGGTGAAGAAAATGCAGATTTGGAGGCCACCATACAAGAGGGAGAGACTTTGTTGAAGCAAGACATTCAAGAGTTTGATTTTCCATCAGACTTAGAAGAATGTTTAGATGAAGAGCTAGCTGAAATTACCATGTTTCCTTCTTCACCATTCGTTCTCCAACAACAAGAACTTGCTGCCATGGACAAAAGAGTTCAAGGACAATAGCCTACAGTTTGTAACATGCCTCTTGAATCAAAGCTAGAAGAATTTGATCTTCCAAAAGCTATAATGGAGGAGCCCCAAAGCGAAAAATGTATTGCAGCAGGTAAAAACAATGCAAAAGCAACTTCATTGGATGTTGCAATCAATAACAAGGAGTTGCACACTATTGAAGAGTTCCATGTTGCCATGAAGGAAGGGAAAGGTTAGAAAAGTCCTACCATTGCTTCCACATCACCCACCCAAGAAGGTCTACATGTACGAGTGTGTGTGTGTGTGTGTGTGTGTGTGTGTGTGTGTGTGTGTGTGTGTGTGTGTGTGTGTGTGCGCATGTGCATGTGCGTGTGCATGTGCGTGTGTGTGTGCATGTGCATGTGCATGTGTGTGTGTGTGTATGTGTGTGCTTGTGTGTGCATGTGTATGCTTGTGTGTTTGTGCATGCACGTGTGTGTGAACGTGGTGTTGTGTGTGTGCATGTGCATGTACGTGTGTCTGTGCATGTACGTCTGTGTGTGTATAAGTGTGCGTGTTCATGGGTGTGTGCGTGTGCGTGTGTGTGTGTGTGTGTGCGTATGTGTGTACATGTGCGTGTGAGTGTGCATTGATTATATAATGTTGAACAAGGAAACTATTAAGAATCGATACCCACTTCCTAGGATTGATGATCTGTTCAACCAAATGTGTGGAGCATCAGTGTATTCAAAAATAGATCTTCGATCTGGGTATCATCAGCTGAGAATAAATGAAGAAGATATTGATAAAACAACTTTTAGAACAAGGTACGGGCATTATGAATTCATGGTGTTACCTTTTGGGTTGAAAAATGCACCTGCTGCCTTCATGAATCTGATGAACAATATTTTTGAAGAATACCAAGACAAATTTTTTCTTGTATTCTTAGACGACATTCTTATATACTCTAAAAATGCCGAAGAGCACCAAGAACATTTAAGGGTAGTGCTGGAAGTTTTAAGAAAGAGGAAGTTTTATGGTAAACTGTCTAAATGTTCCTTTTATGATATAGAGGTGCATTATTTGGGACACATTATAAGCAAGAACGAAATAGCTGTAGACCCTTCAAAGATCGCAGCTATAACCGAGTGGCCTGCGCCTAAGAACGTGCATGAAGTAAGAAGCTTCATGGGCTTGGCAGGATATTATAGAAAGTTCGTTAAGGATTTTTCAAAAATTGCTGCCCCAATCACTTCACTGCAAAAGAAGGATAAGAAATTTGTTTGGATTGAAAAATGTGAATCTGCCTTTAAAAATTTTAAGGAACAGTTAACTACAACACCTATTTTAATTGTACCAGATCCAAATGAAAATTTTATGGTTGTAACGGATGCATCGGGAGAAGGCCTTGGAGGTATTCTGTTATAGAATGACCATGTCATAGCTTATGAAAGCAAAAAGCTTAAGTTACATGAACAGAATTATGCTCCACATGACCTAGAGCTCGCTGCCATTGTACATGTACTTCAAATGTGGAGGCATTACCTTTTAGGCAAACCTTTTGAGTTAAAACATGACCATTTGGAGTTGAAGTATATTTTTACTCCCCCAAATCTGAATGCAAGGCAACGAAGATGGTTAGTATTTCTGTCTCAGTATGATTTTGATATAAGCTACATCAAAGGCAAGGAAAATAGAGTGGCAGATGCTCTGAGTCGAAGGAAGCATATCTCTGCTCTTATAACGTTAAGAACTCAGTTTAAGGATGAGGTGAAAAATGCCTTGGAATCAGATCCTTATTTCCAGCAAGTTAAAACAACACTTGCTGCAGATCTAAAGGATGTGAAGTACAAAGGATTTCACTTTGATAGAAAAGGAATTATGAGATTCGAAAACAGGGTCTATATACCCTTGGCAAATGATTTAAGAAGGAAATTGTTAACTAAATTTCATAATTCACTTTTTTCTAGACACCCTCACATTACGAAAATGCTTGCTGATCTTAAGAAGCAATAATTCTGGAAGGGAATGAAAAAGGATGTGGTGGAATTTGTAACACACTACTTGGAATGCTAGCGTGTTAAGGTGGAACATATGCATCCCGCTGGATTATTATATCCCCACAGTGTTCCACAGTACAAGTGGTAAGTGATAACGATGGATTTCGTTCAAGGATTGCCTATGTCAAGGAACAAGCATGATATCATCCTGGTTGTCGTCGACAAATTAACCAAAGTGGCACACTTCATTGCTAGTAATTTGAAAGACGATGCACCAGTGTTAGCAAGAAGATTTGTACATGAAATTTTCAGATTGCATGGAATACCCGAATTGATCATATCGGACAGAGATCCGAGGATGACATAAAGGTTTTGGCAAATGCTTAATGCGGCCTTGGGAACTAAATTAAACTTTGGCTCTGCATATCATCTAGAGACGGATGGACAGACAGAGAGAGTCAATCAAGTCTTAGAGGACATGTTAAGAATGTATTGCATGGACCAGCAGTATAAATGGGAGGAATACCTTCCGTTGGTTGAATTTGCCTACAATAATACATATCATGCCTCTTTAAAAATGGTGCCCTTTGAAGCATTATATGGAAGAAAATGTAGAACCCCTGTTAACTGGGATAGTGTAGAGGACAGAGAGGTAATTGGGCCAAAAATCCTCAAGGAAATGGAACAACAAATCTAAATGATTCGAGAACATCTAAAGGAGGTTGCCAATAGGCAGAAGAGTTATGTAGACTTAAAGCGGGTTGATAGGAATTATAAACTTGGTGAGAAGGTCTTTCTTTAGGTTAAGCCGAAAAATAGCTCAATAACTTTTGGCAAGGCTGCCAAGTTGTCGCCACGTTACGTGGGACCTTTTGAAATTATTGAAATAATCAACCCTGTAGCTTATCGTCTAACATTACCTCCTTCTTTATCACAAATGCATGATGTTTTTCATATTTCTTTGCTTAGGAAATACGTAACAAACTTATCACATGTGCTGAATTGGAATTCCTTGTAGGTCCAAGACCCAAGAATAATCGTGGTTAAGCCCATTCGAGTGTTGGGAACTCGCCAGCTGTATTTAAGAAATCGTGAAATGAATCAATGTAAGGTCCAGTGGGACCAGTTTAGCGAAGAAAGTGTAACTTGGGAAAATCTTGAAGAAATGAGATCTGCTTTTCCATACTTGTTTGATCGAAATTGAAATTCAAAAAAAAAAAACTGATAATTTTACCAAATTTCGACAATTATTGGTCTATTTTACAGTTGTCTTAAAACACTGTTTTAAAGAGTGAATCTGTTTTTGGTATGAACTTATGAATGGAAGGACAATAACTAAATTTTGTCCTAGAAACTCCTTGAATTGGTTAATTTGATCATCGGGACAATGATTCTTTAAGAAGGGAGGAATGTAACGCCTTGATTTTTGTAAGTTATCATGGTGATTACTTTTCATAATGTTGTAACTGCAGAAATGAAGATAAACATGTTAAGATATATCTTTGATCTTAAAGGAATGTGTTGTTAATCTAGACCCTTGTTTGCTATAATTTGTTACTTGGGATAGAAGTTATTATTGCTTGTATGATTGCTGATGTGACAACAGATTTGTCGCATACTTGATGAACTCTATTTGTTGATTGACAACAAACCTTGAATCAATTCCATTGATCCAAGGTATGCTGTGACCTTCTTGTGATCGCTTTGTCGATTTACTTTTAAACCAGACTGAAGGTTGATATAAATGTTGCAGCACCTGATTTCAAGTATAAATTTCTGGTACATAGATGCAAATGAAAAAGGTTCAATTCTCGAACCGCACACCATTGTAACGCTAGACCACGTAAGGCGATAAAGGACTGGATGCAGGTGGCTCAGGTATGTGGAACATGGGACGAAACGTCCTGCATAGTGTTGAATATGAATGTCAGTCGGAAGGACTTGATTGGAAACTAATTAATTGAATAATAGGGGATTAAACCCTAACCTACCCCTAAGTTTTATATAATATCCTAACTACTATCCTATATGGATTTTAGATTTTATAAGGGTGAAAATAGATGTAAATCCTACTAACCTATGAACTAGGCGAATGACCTAGATATGGACTATTAAAATCCTAAACTAATCCTAACCTAAGGAAGGGGACGCATAGACCCATGTGGATGGAAAGGATAAGGAGGGAAGGTTGGAAATTAATTAGAACAATGAATGGCGTCCTTACTGGTTGCAGCGCCAAGTTTGGCAGGAACATAGGGAAAATTGGAGACGTCTAGCTAGTTGTGAAACTAAACCATGATTGCATGCAAAAATTTGAAATTAGTAACTCGCCAACTTGAGTCAACGGTTGTGTGAGGAAAAAGGAAAAAGGAATGCATTCAATGCATTAATTTTCTTGGTCTTAGCGACCAGCTCACCTTGGAAAGAGGATTATGAGGGAAGTTTGTTTGTTGTTGTGCGCATTTGGATTTTAGTTGCTCTACATTTTGTTCTTCCATGATTCTGTCGAACATGCTGTAATTTTTGGTTATTGATTCTGTCTTGGGAGAAGCCGAGGGCTATTTTTAAGTATGTGGAAGTAGGTGACTGTTTGGAAAGCTTTACTACTGTCGCCGTGGAGAAGAATAGCTCCTGTGGGCACGGTTTTCTTTGAGCTTCAAGAAAAATTACAGGCATGTTAAGCCCTTCTCCTTAAACTGTTTACTTTTGCTTAATCGTCTCATTAAAACAACCCTGCTCTTATGAAGGGGGGTTTTGGTTATTCGATTTTGCTATTATGTTGAAGTGATTTTGGGTTGAGTCATTTTCTTTATTGTATGTGACTTGAATATTTCTTTGCAAAATGGGTAAATGAAATGAATCTGTTCTTGCTGTATGAGTCTGCATTGATAGTATTGTGTAATCTTTTCTATTACCCATTATGGATTCGAGTTGGTGAATGTACCAACGATGTGAGTATTGTTTTCTAAGTTCTGTGCATTCTTGTAAAAATGGAAGGATAAAAGGATTCGATATGACCTCTGGTTTGAGCTATCATTATAAACCGAACACGACTTGGGTATTATTGTTGCATTTTGAAGAAAATGAGTGTTTCTTTACTGAAATTATTAAGGAAACAAGTTTTCTATTTCTTCTGTTTTAAATTCTGAAAGTAATGGTAATTAGGTTTCATTGTGCATTATGGGTTTGATTTGATGGAAGTGATAGTGATATGTAGATTGTTTTCTGAGTTCTATGCGTGAATGGTTTTTTAAAAAAAATGTGAGAATGCTTGATTGAATTGTGCGTGAGTTATTTTCTCTGGTTGTATTACAGCGCATAGAATACAAATTCTTTGGGACAGTGGGCTTGTTTCATCGTTTTACTCTTATGCAATTTAAAACGATTAAATGCCTCCGTATTTGGTTTAAAACCAGTGAAAGAATTTGTTTGAGGAATTATTTACCTAATTCTAGAACTGAGTATTTGGGTATCTGCCGGATGGAATAGAGTTTACTATTTCAGTCTCCTTTAGACTCGATGATGAAATTATATGTATATATTCAAACTGCATTCTAAACTTCTTTTTTGTTTCATTAAAACTGAACTGAAGTTAAATTCTTACTTTAATGTTTGAAAAATGATTCTTTTTATTATTATGTTAAGAATCATGATTTTTTAACTAGCTGTACATTCTTGCTTCTTCAGACCTAGCTGGAAATGTTCGTTTGGGGAAATAACTATTGGAAAGGATTTTAATTGGAAGATTCTGTGGTTATATGGAATCAGATGCCAATGAGCTCTAATATGCTTCCTTGAATGGTGATTAGTAAGTTCTAACTACTGAAATATAATGTTAAAAGAAGTTATCCTATGGGTGCAGATCAGCCCTAATTAGTTGATAATCAGCTAAGCAATGAGAAGGAATGATATGAAACTTCTTCTTTTCATTCGATTATGGGTTTAAATGTTCTTTCTTTTGACTATTTTCACTTCTTGTATAAATTATTTATTACAGTTATGATGATAAGGAAGAGAATATTGGATGGATAATTTGAAGTAATGATTATTTCTTCTCTTATACGGTTGAGATTCTATATTTGTTATTGAAGGAATTTCTTACTGCCTTAGGCGTAAGCATCAGAAACTAATTGTTGTTTTCCTTCTTTTCTAAATTAAAAGAAGTATTATGCTATTGATGAATTTGAGAAATGACACCAGTATTTTCATGGTGAATGACTACTTTTCTCTTCTGCATTTGATTGTTTGAAATTGGATGAGTAGTATGAAAGGAAGGTAGTTCTGTAGGAATTCTTATTTGAAATATATCTCTTGAAATTTCAACTGTTAAAAAAAAAGGGAATAGAACTAACAACAAATACATTAGAAAAAACATTATATACATATGAGTATTAGTTCATATAGATGTTTTAATCTGGAACTACTTAGAGGAAATTACTTTTGTAGTAATTATTTGGGAGAAAGTAATCTTTTTATTTGATTGGGATGGTAATTAGATGATTGAGTTGTTATGCTGGTCATCCTTTTTGATACTTAATTCTTGAATGATGTTCATATTAACGTTTCATAACAGTAGGGTTCTTTTATTGAGACAATTAATTAAAAGGACTTCATTTTAAATGACAAGTGCTTAATATGCTCAGTTCAATGAACTGACCCGTGCAAGTAATTTTGCAGATGGAACTTGAGTACAAACGAAGACATGGTTGTTTTCTGATACTTCTTTTGATTAATTGAAGATGGATTGTATTGATAGCTATTACTCCTCTATGAGGAAATGAGAAAGGAAGAAATTACATTCTTCTATCTTTATGAGTTGTAATATTGTTTGATATAAACAAAGTCTAGTCATTTAGATTGGAAAATGTATAGATTGTAAAGCCGATGGATGAATACAAGTACGAGTGTGATATTTTTAATGACTGTATCAGTTTGATATTGTTGAATAAGTTTGAGAATATAGCATTATTCCTTTATTTGGAATTATTTGAATGTTAATGGATGAATTTAAAAGGAAATAACATCTATTCTTTACCTGAATGCAACTTTTACATTGAAATGTGCAATTAGTTCATACTTGGGTTAAGATGAATTTTAAATTGACATTAAAAATATTTAGATAAACATGAAATCCTAATTGGAAGGTATTCGAGATTAGTTCGAAGGCTAAGGGATATCAAATAACTTAGGGGCAGCCAAACCCTATATTCGGACTCCGTTAATAGCCTCAAATGTTTAAATTCAGAAAATAAAGATATGGGAAATCATAGCTATTGTTAACAGACCTTAACTAAGCAAGGTTAAGGAGGATAAATGAATAAATTCATTTAGAATTAGACCTCATTTAAATGGCGTCTAATAAGATGGAATTCTGAATTTGTTTACAGTTGTGGAAAAAAATTTGGTTAAGTTTAATAGGTTAAACTTATTAGGTTTATCGATAATGGACTGATTAGTCTGAAGATTAAGAAAAGAACCAAGAATAGAATATGCAACCCTCAGTATGAAGGAGGAGATGTGTATTAAGCTAGAAGATAGATTAAGTCTCTCTTAGCTGCATACAAGTGTAACGAGAATGAGGTTTAAGGATCAGCATGGCTGTTGAAGGTAGATCTTAAATATTAAGATTACAACCAAATCACACTTGAGCTGGATGTGTACTCTTGATGAGAGGAATCTGTAGAACATTGACATATGTCAGCTACAATATGGTGTCTTCATGAAGGCAGGACCTTCATGACGACACAATGTTATAGCTGACATATTACAATGCCCTCCCGAATTAATTCATCAAGTTTACATAAGCTAAATACTAAGTTCTTGGCTAGGGATAGGAATGTGATCACGTATACGGAGTGACTCTGGAGGACTAAAGGTAACTAGACACATGGAGTCATCTAGGGATGATGTCGTATGTCTGCGTATCTTTAGTTACCATGAGTAACTTCCTATACTCGTTCATATTGCTAGTTGGGGATTAGAGATTGACCTTAAACGGAAGGACTAGAAGAGACCAGGAAAGACCATTCTAGATAACAGATGAAGTGAGGTGAAGGACGTATTCTAATGATGTGCACCACATCTAGGAATATGATCATGTAAAGCATGTGAAAATCTTTGGCCAAAGTATCGCAAGTGTTGGTTGCGTTGTCCTAATCACCTAGTTTAAGATGTAGGATGTTAGATGAATATCAGTAACAGATATTCAGATAGGCTTCTTAAATGGATCACTTCGATAACCGGAAATGGTAAGAGAACCTTGTATATTCATTATACTATGCATGAATTAACATGAAGGATCGGTAAGTCGCCGAGTCATGAAATAAGAGATCGCTGAAACTCCGAGCCATAAAATGGGAGATCGGTAGTTCTGCGAGTCATTTACAACAGCATATGGTATCTGTTATATGATTGAATGACACTAAATGTGTGTTCCATATTGCAAATATGTGAACAGAGAACATTAGTTTTAAAAGGAAATTGTGTGATCCAAACTGCATCAATTGGCTAGAGAACAATTATTAAAACTTGAACGTGTGTTTGAATTATATAATTCATAACAGGGAACGTTGTATTAAAAAAAAAAAAAAAATTCCCTTATTCTAGTATCTTAAAATGGGGATGTTACATCTTGGTATCAGAGCTGAAGGTTACAGCTCTTGGACCTAATAAGTCCACAATTTAATAAGGTTTACATTTTCTTATTGAACAGAAAATGGTCAGAACAAGAAGAAATGCTGCAAACAACCCTTTACCGGGTGGAGAAGCAGCTACTGCTCAAAAGCTGGAAGAAATCCTTGCTTCCCTACTAGACACGAGAGATCGTTTGACTGTTTTGGAATAGCAGTCAATGGGCAATGAAGAGGAGGCAGATGAAGCTGATATAAATGATCAGCCACCTCCTGTGGACAACACCAATGGAGTGAATCCGGGTGTTGATAATAGTAATGTGAATGCTCCTAATCATCCTGGAACTAAAAGGGCAAGATTAGTAGCTAAACTTACAAATGACATAAAGAGAATAAGTCCTCCAAAGTTTGATGGAACAACCCTTGGGACGGAGTTGAGAATTGGCTCAGTGAAATGGAGAAGTACTTTGTAATAAGAAACTTCTCCGAGGAGACCAAAGTGATATGGGGAGCATATCAACTTTCTCATGAAGCGTCATCATGGTGGGACAACCGTAAGGTTGAGTTGAATATTATCAAATTAGACATAACTTGGGATCAATTTAAGGGTTATTTTAGGCAACGGTGGTTGCCTCAACTCTATTTTGATAGGAAATGTTGTTGCAAATCAGCAGCACCCCTGGATGCAAATCAAGGTTCCGAATTGATGTTTTAGGAATCTAGTGTGATTGCACAACATGGAAACCTATCTCTAAGTGTGGGGCTTGTGAAAATGAGAAAGGAATCTCTAGATTAGAGGTTGGTTCCTCAAACTCCTTTGATTTAGATCTATATTTTACACAACTACAGAGGTTCAGATCCTAATCCTACTCTAAATTGCAATGGGACATGGATAGAAATGCAAAAATTCAAACTAACTAAAGATGGTGATGCACCAAAAGGAGTGGTGAAACATTTTTTGCCATGTAAATAGACACAAATTCATGAAATGCAACAAGGGAAAACATACACAAGCTGATAGATGTAATTAGAGGTCTTAAAATGAAGTAAAACAATACAAACAGAGGACTGAAAGCATTCACAGAGTTTGCACTATCAATTCCATGTAAAAATATCTTGCATTCCACCATCAAAGGTCTGATTCTTACAACTATCACTTGCTGGAGGTGAAAGAAAAAGTTTACAATGCCAAAAAGTGTTCAACCATGAAGAAATGAGCCAAATCTGGCTTTTACAATGCATGGGTCGAGCCTAGGAGAGAGAAAATGTAAAAAATGTGGGAGCCCATTCCTCATTGATGGAAAATGCATTAAAACATCATGGAGGATCTTACAAACCCATACCCTGTCATTTTTTACCATATTGGAGAAGAATGCGACCCATTATGTATTAAATTTGGTTGTTGAAATGTCATTTGTGGGCATGGACATGTACCAAAACCATTTTTGAATTTTATCTCTCCAAAAAAAACCAAAATCAAAAATTTCCCATGGAATCATGTAGATAATTTTAACATCTTTCCAATGATATAAAGAACGTGAAAATCTGAGCTTTGTATCAAAAGATATGATCATTTGAAGATTTAGGGCAAAAACGGCCCAAAAACGGATCGGCAGGATTTTTTTTCAAATTTTACCTTTTTTTTGTCTTTGGAAAATTTTTCAAAAATTCCCCGCGCTCCACTGGTCGGATGCCACGTGGCAAGCTCTGATTCACTCTAGAATTCTCTCTCCTTCTCTTTTCCGCGGGGTTTCCTTTGAAAATCGACCTTTTTATACTCTTGGAAAAAATTTCATTTTCCCCCTGTGCCCCGCCACTTGGGACACGTGGCATCATTTGGTTCATTGACAGGGGCGCGGGGTCATCCTTTGGCTTTTAATTTTTTGTGCGAAGCCTTTGCTAAGTTTCCAAAGCTCTCCCCGAGCTCTGAACCCCCTGCCCCATAGTACACGTGTCGTGCTCCTATTGGCCGCGGGCCAAATTTCAAAAATTTTCCTTCTCAAACACTTAGCCAATTTTTCATTGTGCCTTACCCTTGTGACACATGTCACACTGTGATTGGTCCGCGGGCCCCGTGGGAAAAAATTTCCATTTGAACCTTCGACCAAAATACTTGGCAAAATTTCAAATTTGCCTCCGACCCCTGAACTCCTCTGCCACGTGGCAGCTTCCTATTGGCGGCGGACCTCAAATGGGAAAATTTTCCACAAAAACTCCGCCGAGCCATAACTTGAAAAATATAAGGAGTTAGGAGGCAAACTTTACCTTTCTGGAAAGCTGAGAGAGAGCTCTATCTGATGGTGCCCTTTCTAGAAAGCCTTGAGTGCCTAAAAATAAAAAAATGTAGATTGAGGCACAAGAGAGGCAAGAAGACAAGGAGTTAGCAACAAAAATGAGCTAGGGCACCATTTTGGATAACAATTTTGGTGACTCGGAGGGGTCATCTTCCTGCTAGATGAAAATACCAGTTACCTAAAGCATTCCATTGGGCATGGAATCATCAAATTTTCTATTTGGAACCCCAACTTGACTTAGAATGTTGCAAAGAGGAAGATGGAATATCACCTGATGGAAGCAAGGACTGCAAAACATCTCCATGGACAGCAAGCTGTGCCAAAGCACTTAGGGGAAACAAAATTAACCTACAAAAAAATAATGCGCAAAGCACTTGGAGGAATGAAAATCTAATCTAATATTTACAAGGTGGTAAATTTCCCTCTAGAAGCAATGCTTGAGATAGATTCCATTGAATGGAATTTGCAGTTCTTCACCATCCAATGAGCCCAATTGGAAAGCATTATTGTTCTTGCACTTCATGACCATGTATGGGCCACTCCAAATGGCATCAAATTTTGAATGCCTTCCCGGTTTTGCTCTATCCACATCCCATTTCAACACTAGATGTCCAACCTAAAAAGATCTATCCTTGGCCTTCCTATCAAAGGTGTTTTTGATCAAAGCTTGATCCTTTTCCATTGCTTGGGATGCCTGATTTCTGACCTCCTGCAGCTCCATCAACTCTGCATATCTCACTTCCATGGGCCCAAACTCTAGCAACTCTAACTACTTCATGAGTTCCAATGTTGGCAACTCAAGTGACATGGGCAAGATTGCCTCTCTTCCATAAACAAGCTTGAATGGAGAGTTACCTGTGGATCTCTTGGGAGTTATCCTATCAGCCCATAAGGCTGATTTCAATTTGGTATGCCAAGACCTCTAATTCTCATCAAGAGTCCTCCTAATGATCCTCAACAAGTTCTTGTTTGTAGACTCGGCCTGGCCATTACCTTGAGGGTAATAGTTTGATGAAGCGCTTAGGTAGATCCCATTCTTGACAGCCCACTCAGTCACCTTGGATCCAATGAATGCCAATGCATTATCTGAGATTATTGTAGTAGGTATACCAAATCTAGTTTCTATCCCCTCATAAAAGTCTAAGATGCTGGACTCATTTGCTTCTTTGAGTGCTACTGCTTTAGTCCACTTGGTGAAGTAGTTCGTGGCTGTCAAAATCCATTTGTGCCCTTGACTTGAATTAGGATTAATGACTCCAATGAAGTCCAAACCCATTACATGAATGGCTGGTCAACTGAGATTGGATGCAATGGAAGGGTAACAAGTCTCTCTTTTCTTGTGAAGAATGCACAATTCTTACACCTCTTGATCCAGCAATCACTGAAAATTTTAGGCCAATAATAACCAGCCTTCATGATTTTTAGAGCTGTCACTCTCGGTGTAAAATGACCACCAGCTGATCCACCATGGAACTCTTCCAACACCCTATGAATCTGATTTGTGCTAATACATCTCAGCAGCACTCCATTCACATCTTTCTTGAACAAAACTCTATCAACAATGGCATATGGGACAGCCTGCAATCTGAAGTGTCTTCTTTGGGTCTTGTTCATCTCTGGAGGGCATAGGCCTGTGCTTAGGAAGTGCATTATACCTTGGGAAACTACCTGATTCATGCCACAAAAATCCTCTGCTTGCCAATTTACCAACGTGGTGTCATTTGGGGCTGATTGCTATTGGAATGTTTCTTGTTGTTGGTTATTTCCTTGACTGCCCTCACCCTCCACACCAGTAGTTGTCACCATTAATGCTTGATTCAAGGCACCATTGAAGCACATGGATTGGTTATGAGGTTCATTACATGGAAAACACTAGTCATACTCCTGAGCAATGTTGTTTTGTGTTGGCACCAATGCCTTAGAGGCAGATATGGCATTTGGATTGTAGGGCTGAAATGGTCTATTGGCAGGAGGCCTTGTTGTTTGAGACTAAATGCTTGAATTTATTCAAGCTTCTGATTACTACTAGCACATGCTTCTCAATAAAAGAGTACTTCACCTCATAGTCATCTAAGCTCTGGTTGAAGAAGGCAATTGGCTGCTCATCCTTATCCTTGTTCTGCTGTACCAAAATGGCAGAAATAGTGTCATTACCTCCAAATGCATAGAGGATGAAATCCTTGGAGAATTCCAGGTTGATGAGAGTTGGTGCTTAGAGATAGCTTCTTTGATTGCTTCAAAACTCTCCTTGCCTTCTGCTATCCACTTGAAATCCATGCTCTTCTTTAACATTTTGGTGATGGGCTTGACAAGGGCTACAAAATCTGGGACAAACCTCTAAACAAAGTTTATCCTCCCCAAGAAACTTTGAAGGGCTTTCTTGTGGCTTGGAAATGGTAGTGCTCTTATGGCTTCAACTCTCTCTGGATCAATTACTAATCTTTCTTTGGAGACAATATGGCCAAGGAGCTTTCCTTCATGTGCAAGAAAGATACACTTCTTAGGATTCAAAGACACTCCAAATTTCCTACACCTCGTGAAAACTTGTCTCAAATGAGAGAGGTGGTCTGCTACATTTTTGGAAAAAATAGTGATATCATCAAGGTAAATCAGCACCACGTTGTTAATCAAACCTGTTGAACGCCATGTCCATTGCTCTTTGGAAAGTAGCACCAGCGTTGGACAACCCAAATGGCATTTTCCTGTATGCATAAGTTCCCCAATTGGTTGTGAAGGCTGTCTTGAACTGGTCTTCTTCCTTCACCATAATCTGATTGTAGCCAAAGTAGCCATCAAGTAGTGAAAACCTCTCGGATCCAGCCACAACTTGCAAGATTTGTTCCATGGAAGGGAGTGAGTAATGGTCCTTGAGAGATGCTCTATTTAAGTCTCTAAAATCAACACACAATCTAATCTCTCCACTCTTCTTTCTACTGCAACAAAATCAGTCCTAACCACCATTTGTTCTATAACTCCAACCTCTTCTGAAGGTTTCATCAGCAAAGGTATCTTCTTCATCCCAAATTTAAGAGCCCAACTCTTCAAAATTTGAATTTCTTCATCCTTGTTTGGCTTCTCTTTTTGCTGTCTTTCATGAATGATTTTTGTAATTTTTTGTGGTGGTGGAGGAGGTAAAACCTCTTGTTTCTTTGGAGGAGAGGGTGTTTCATTTAGCTCTTGTGGAGGGGATGATTGTTTGGAAGGGAAAAAGATAGAAGAATTGAGATGAGGTGGAAGACTAGGGGGTGGAGAAATGGATTCAACACTTGGGACAACAGATGGAGAGTTTAAAACTTGACACTGCTGAGATAAAACAAATTGGGAAAGAGGAAAAGAAAAGGCATGAGATGGTGTGCTTACCCATTGACAAGGTTGTTGGATACTCCTCTCATACACCTCTATTCCTTCAATCCAATTTGCAAGCAATGGCAGCATTGCAATCATGAAGTCAAGCTTCTCTTGAGGGCTGTAATGCCTTGGGAAAGGTCCCACCCATGGACAGGGTGCTCCACAACCAATTCCAAATGCTTTCATTTGTGCTTGAGCCCTGGATTGCACCATGTTTACCTCCATCTTTTAGATTTTCTCCAACAAACCAGCATCTTGCATCTGATTGTCTTCATTGTATGCACACCCTTGCTCTTGGAAAGCTCCATAGCCAAACTGATTTTGGCATTGCTGCTCATATGGGTATGTATGCTGATTTTGAATTTGTTCAAAATGCTGATTTGGAGGTGGGAAACATTGCTGCTGTTGTAAATGTGAGTTCCATGATGGAAATGAAGTCATGATTGCACAACTTCATGGAATGGAAAAGAATGAAAGAGATGGAAAGAATAATGGATGGAAATGGATGAAAAACAGGTCTGCAACTTATGAAATGGGTTGCTGATCAGATGGAGTCACCAGATGTGTTTGCAAGTGCCTCCAAAGGATGAACCTTCACAAGAACACACCAACCTGCAAAACATGAAGTGGATGACATCTAAGGTCCCACCGGGCGTGCCAAAACTGTTGTTGCAAATCAGCAACACCCCTGGATGCAAATCAAGGTTATGAATTGATGTTTTAGGCATCCAGTGTGATTGCACAACATGGAAACCTCTCTCCAAGTGTGGGGCTTGTGAAAATGAGAGAGGAATATCTAGATTAGAGGCTGGTTCCTCAAACTCCTCTGATTTAGATCTATATTTTGCACAACTACAAAGGTTCAGATCCTAATCCTACTCTAAATTACAAGGGGACAGGGATAGAAATGCAAAAATTGAAACTAACTAAAGATGGTGATGCACCAAAAGGAGTGGTGAAACATTTTTTTCCATGTAAATAGACACAAATTCATGAAATAAAACAAGGGAAAACATACACAAGCTGATAGATGTAATTAGAGGTCTTAAAATGAAGTAAAACAATACCAACAGAGGACTGAAAGCATTCACAGAGTTTGCACTGTCAATTCCATGTAAAAATCTCTTGCATTCCACCATCAAAGAGGTATAAACATGTTCCAAACTATGAAAAAGGTCTTATTCTTACAACTATCACTTTCTGGAGGTGAAAGAAGAAGTTTGCAATGCCAAAAAGTGTTCAACCATCAAGAAATGAGCCAAATCTGGCTTTTACAATGCATGGGTTGAGCCTAGGAGAGAGAAAATGTAAAAAATGTGGGAGCCCATTCCTCATTGATGGAAAATGCATTAAAATAGCATGGCGGACCTTACAAACCCATACCCTATCATTTTTTACCATATTGGAGAAGAATGCGACCCATTCTGTATTAAATTTGGTTGTTGAAATGTCATTTGTGGCCATGGACACATACCAGAACCGTTTTTGATTTTTCTCTCTCAAAACTGAACTAAAATTAGAAATTTACCATGGAATCATGTAGATAATTTTAACATCTTTCCAATGATATAAAGAACATGAAAATCTGAGCTCTGGATCAAAAGATATGATCGTTTGAAGATTTAGGGCAAAAACGGCCCAAAAACGGATCGACGGGAAATTTTTTCAAATTTTACCTTTTTTTTGTCTTTGGAAAATTTTTCAAAAATTCCCCATGCTCTGCTGGTTAGATGCCACGTGGAAAGCTATGATTCACTCTAGAATTCTCTCTCCTTCTCTTTTCCATGGGTTTTCCTTTGAAAATCGACCTTTTTATACTCTTGGAAAAATTTTCATTTCCCCCCGCGCCCCGCCACTTGGGACACGTGGCATCATTTGGTTCATTGACAGGGGCGCGGGGTAATCCTTTGGCTTTTAATTTTTTATGTGAAGCCTTTGCTAAGTTTCCAAAACTCTCCCCAAGCTCCAAACCCCCTGCCCCATATGACACGTGTCGTGCTCCTATTGGCCGCGGGCCAAAATTCAAAATTTTTCCTTCTCAAACACTTAGCCAATTTTTCATTGCACCTTCCCCTTGTGACACATGTCACACTGTGATTGGTCCATGGGCCCCGCGGGTGGGCAAAAATTTCCATTTGAACCTTCGACCAAAATACTTGGAAAAATTTCAAATTTGCCTCCGACCCCCGAACTCCTCTACCACGTGGCAGCTTCCTATTGGCTGCGGGCCTCAAATGGGAAAATTTTCCACAAAAACTCTGTCGAGCCATAACTTGAAAAACATAAGGAGTTAGGAGGCAAACTTTACCTTTCTGGAAAGCTAAGAGAGAGCTCTATCTGATGGTGCCATTTCTAAAAAGCCTTGAGTGCCTAAAAATAAAAATGTAGACTGAGGCACAAGAGAGGAAGAACACAAGGAGTTAGCCACAAAAACAAGCTGGGGCACCATTTTAGATAACAGGAAAATGACTGAATCTCAGAACTGGTCGCAAGGAAGGCTGACGGTGACAGAATACTGGGAAGGGTTTACTAAACTCCTTAAGTATGTGCCACAGTACCAAGCTGACGAGAAGTTCAGAATATGAAAGTTCATAATGGGACTAAATCCCATCATTGGTGGTGAAGTGGATGTCCACGGTCCAACCACCATGGAAGGAGTTGTCGAAAAGATAATAAGATAGGAACAAAAATTGAGAGTAATTTCTGCTCATAGGGAAGAGATAAGGAAGAAGATTCCCAATTCTTTTTCATCTCTCGCACCCAAAAGGGGGCCTTGGAAAAGGTTTGGTGTGAAAAACAAAATTGTTGTAGATAACAACAAGAAATCTGTAATGAAAAAACCTATAAATAGTGTGCGGAGCAGCTTTGCAAAAGTTAGTGGCAATAGAAAAAAGTCCTATGGGAGCCAGAATGATAACTTCAAAGCTGGTAACAAATTTGAGCCTAGGAAAGGGCCAGTTGGAGGATGCTTCAACTGTGGAAAGGACCATTACGTGAGTCACTGTCCTCTGAAAAAGGATGATCGCGATCAGCAGCATAGGATACACGATGCGGTGGCTAACAGACAAGCTGAAAAGTAAGTTACGCCTATAGAAGTTCCAGGTAAGTTATTCGGTACACCTGTAGTCATACTTTTTAATACTGGAGCTACTAAATGCTTTATTTCTACTAAACTTGCAATGAAATTAAAAAGAAAAGCTGAACGAATGGATAAGACATAGACAGTGCATTATGGGAATAATGTTGTGCATACAGTCGAAATGTGCCTTTTTGGGGCAATTCTTGACTTGCCCAGTTTCTCCACCAAAGTTGACCTGTATGTCACTCCTTTAGGATCATATGATATCATTATTGGAGTTAACTGGTTGGCAGAACATAAGGCAAAGGTCGACTGTTATGAAAAAAAAATTTGTTGCTTTGACGACCTGCAGAAAGTGGCAGTCATTCAGGATGTAAAGCGTGAAGTTGAAGTTAGGAAACTAACAACTATGCAACTAAAAAGCTCTAAAAATAGAGGCTGCACCTTGTATGCAGTAAAAATGACAGAAAATGCAGAGGAAGATAATGATTTCATGGAAAGATATCCATTGTTAAGGGATTTCAGTGATGTGTTTCCGGAGGAATTACCAGGTCTTCCACCCAAACGAGAGTTTGACTTTGCAATAGAAATCAAGCCAGGAACTGAACCCATATCTAAGGCACCTTATAGAATGACCACCCTCGAGTTGGTAGAGTTAAAGGCTCAATTACAGGAACTTTTGACTAAGGGGCTGATAAGACCAAGCGTCTCACCATGGGGAGCACCGGTAATTTTTGTAAAGAAAAAGGATGGCACATTGAGACTGTGCATTGATTATAGAATGTTGAACAAGGCAACTATTAAGAATCGATACCAAATTCCTAGTATTCATGATCTGTTCGACCAAATGCATGGAGCATCAGTCTATTCAAAAATAGATCTTCGATCTGGGTATCATCAGCTGAGAATAAAGGAAGAAGATATTCATAAAACAACTTTTAGAACAAGGTACGGGCATTATGAATTCACGGTGTTACCTTTTGGGTTGACAAATGCACCTACCACCTTCATGAATCTGATGAACAATATTTTTCAAGAATACCTAGACAAGTTTGTGCTTGTATTCTTAGACGACATTCTTATATACTCTAAAAATGTCGAAGAGCACCAAGAACATTTAAGGGTAGTGCTGGAAGTTTTAAGAAAGAGGAAGTTGTATGGTAAACTGTCTAAATGTTCCTTTTATGATGCAGAGGTGCATTATTTGGGACACGTTATAAGCAAGAACGGAATAGCTGTAGACCCTTCAAAGATCGCAGCTATAACTGAGTGGCCTGCGCCTAAGAACGTGCATGAAGTAAGAAGCTTCATGGGCTTGGCAGGATATTATAGAAAGTTCGTTAAGGATTTTTCAAAAATTGCTGCCCCAATCACTTCACTGCAAAAGAAGGATAAGAAATTTGTTTGGACTGACAAATGTGAATCTGCCTTTAAAAATTTAAAGGAACAGTTAACTACAACACCTATTTTAACTGTACCAGATCCAAATGGAAATTTTATGGTTGTAACAGATGCATCAGGAGAAGGCCTTGGAGGTATTCTGTTACAGAATGACCATGTTATAGCTTATGAAAGCAGAAAGCTTAAGTTACATGAACAGAATTATGCTCCACACGACCTAGAGCTCGTTGCCATTGTACATGCACTTCAAATGTGGAGGCATTACCTTTTAGGCAAACCTTTTGAGTTAAAAACTGACCATCTGGGGTTGAAGTATATTTTTACTCAGCCAAATTTGAATGCAAGACAAGCGAAGATGGTTAGAATTATCTGTCTCAGTATGATTTTGATATAAGCTACATCAAAGGCAAGGAAAATAGAGTGGCAGATGCTCTGAGTCGAAGGAAGCACATCTCTACTCTTATAACGTTAAGAACTCAGTTTAAGGATGAGGTGAAAGATGCCTTGGAATCAGATCCTTATTTCCAGCAAGTTAAAACAACACTTGCTACAGATCCAAAGGATGTGAAGTATAAAGGATTTCACTTTGATAGAAAAGGAATTATGAGATTCGAAAACAGGGTCTATATACCCTTGGCAAATGATTTAAGAAGGAAATTGTTAACTGAATTTCATAATTCACCTTTTTCTGGACACCCTGGCATTACGAAAATGCTTGCTGATCTTAAGAAGCAATACTTCTGGAAGGGAATGAAAAAGGATGTGGTGGAATTTGTAACACACTGCTTGGAATGTCAGCGTGTTAAGGCGGAACATATGCATCCCGCTGGATTATTGTATCCCCACAGCATTCCACAGTACAAATGGCAAGTGATAACGATGGATTTCGTTCAAGGATTGCCTATGTCAAGGAACAAGCATGATATCATCCTGGTTGTCGTCGACAAATTAACCAAAGTGGCACACTTCATTGCTGGTAATTTGAAAGATGATGCACTAGTGTTAGCAAGAAGATTTGTACATGAAATTTTCAGATTGCATGGAATACCCGAATTGATCATATCGGACAGAGATCCGAGGATGACATCAAGGTTTTGGCAAACGCTTAATGCGGCCTTGGGAACTAAATTAAACTTCAGCTCTGCATATCATCCAGAGACGGATGGACAGACCGAGAGAGTCAATCAAGTTTTAGAGGACATGTTAAGAATGTATTGCATGGACCAGCAGTATAAATGGGAGGAATACCTTCCGCTGGTTGAATTTGCCTACAATAATACATACCATGCCTCTTTAAAAATGGCACCCTTTGAAGCATTGTATGGAAGAAAATGCAGAACCCCTGTTAGCTAGGACAGCGTAGAGGACAGAGAGGTAATTGGGCCAGAAATCCTCAAGGAAATAGAACAACAAATCAAAATGATTCGGGAACATCTAAAGGAGGCTGCCAATAGGCAGAAGAGTTATGCAGACTTAAAGCGGGTTGATAGGAATTATAAACTTGGTGAGAAGGTCTTTCTTCGGGTTAAGCCGAAAAAGAGCTCAATAACTTTTGGCAAGGCTACCAAGTTGTCGCCACGTTACGTGGGACCTTTTGAAATTGTTGAAATAATCAACCCTGTAGCTTATCGTCTAGCATTACCTCCTGCTTTATCACAAATGCATGATGTTTTTCATATTTCTTTGCTTAAGAAATACGTAACAGATTTATCACATGTGCTGAATTGGAATTCCTTGCAGGTCCAAGACCCAGGAATAATCGTGATTAAGCCCATTCGAGTGCTGGGAACTCACCAGTTGTGCTTAAGAAATCATGAAGTGAATCAATGTAAGGTCCAGTGGGACCAGTTTAGCGAAGAAAGTGCAACTTGGGAAAATCTCGAAGAAATGAGATCTGCTTTTCCATACTTGTTTGATCGAAATTGAAATTCAAAAAAAAAAACTGATAATTCTACCAAATTTAGACAATTATTGGTCTATTTTACAGTTGTCTTAAAACACTGTTTTAAAGAGTGAATCTGTTTTTGGTATGAACTTATGAATGGAAGGACAATAACTAAATTTTGTCCTAGAAACTCCTTGAATTGGTTAATTTGATCATCGGGACAATGATTCTTTAAGAAGGGAGGAATGTAACGCCTTGATTTTTGTAAGTTATCATGGTGATTACTTTTCATAATGTTGTAACTGCAGAAATGAAGATAAACATGTTAAGATATATCTTTGATCTTAAAGGAATGTGTTGTTAATCTGGACCCTTGTTTGCTGTAATTTGTTACTTGGGATAGAAGTTATTATTGCTTGTATGATTGCTGATGTGACAACAGATTTGTCGCATACTTGATGAACTCTATTTGTTGATTGACAGCACACCTTGAATCAATTCCATTGATCCAAGGTATGTTGTGACCTTCTTGTGATCGCTTTGTCGATTTACTTTTAAACCAGACTGAAGGTTGATATAAATGTTGCAGCACCTGATTTCAGGTATAAATATCTGGTACGTAGATGCCAATGAAAAAGGTTCGATTCTCGAACCACACACCGTTGTAACGCTAGACCACGTAAGGCGATAAAGGCCTGGATGCGGGTGGCTCAGGTATGTGGAACATGGGACGAAACGTCCTGCATAGTGTTGAATATGAATGTCAGTCGGAAGGACTTGATTGGAAACTAATTAATTAAATAATAGGGGATTAAACCCTAACCTACCCCTAAGTTTTATCTAATATCCTAACTACTATCCTATATGGATTTTAGATTTTATAAGGGTGAAAATAGATGTAAATCCTACTAACCTATGAACTAGGTGAATGACCTAGATATGGACTATTAAAATCCTAAACTAATCCTAACCTAAGGAAGGGGACGCATAGACCCATGTGGATGGAAAGGATAAGGAGGGAAGGTTGGAAATTAATTAGGACAATGAATGGCGTCCTTACTGGTTGCAGCGCCAAGTTTGGCGGGAACATAGGGAAAGTTGGAGGCATCCAGCTAGTTGTGAAACTAAACCATGATTGCATACAAAAATTTGAAATTAGTAACTCGCCAACTTGAGTCGGCGGTTGCGTGAGGAAAAGGAAAAAAGGAATGCATTCAATGCATTAATTGTCTTGGTCTTAGCGACCAGCTCGCCTTGGAAAGAGGATTGTGAGGGAAGTTTGTTTGTTGCTGTGCGCATTTGGATTTTAGTTGCTCTGCATTTTGTTCCTCCATGGTTCTGTCGAACCTGCTGTAATTTTTGGTTATTGATTCTGTCTTGGGAGAAGCCGAGGGCTATTTTTAAGCCTGTGGAAGTAGGTGACTGTTTGGAAAGCTTTACTACTATCGCCGTGGAGAAGAATAGCTCCTGTGGGCACGGTTTTCTTCGAGCTTCAAGAAAAATTACAGGCATGTTGAGCCCTTCTCCTTAAACCGTTTGCTTTTGCTTAATCATCTCATTAAAACAACCCTGCTCTTATGAAGGGGGGGGTTTTGGTTATTCGATTTTGTTGTTATGTTGAAGTGATTTTGGGTTGAGTCATTTTCTTTGCTGTATGCGACTTGAATATTTCTTTGCAAAATGGGTAAATGAAATGAATCTGTTCTTGCTGTATGAGTCTGCATTGATAGTATTGTGTAATCGTTTCTATTACCCATTATGGATTCGAGTTGGTGAATGTACCAACGATGTGAGTATTGTTTTCTGAGTTTTGTGCATTCTTGTAAAAATGGAAGGATAAAAGGATTCGATATGACCTCTGGTTTGAGCTGTCATTATAAAACGAACACGACTTGGGTATTCTTGTTGCATTTTGAAGAAAATGAGTGTTTCTTTACTGAAATTATTAAGGAAACGAGTTTTCTCTTTCTGCTGTTTTAAATTCTGAAAGTAATGGTAATTGGGTTTCATTGTGCATTATGGGTTCGGTTTGATGGAAGTGATAGTGATATGTAGATTGTTTTCTGAGTTCTATGCGTGAATGGTTTTAAAAAAAAACGTGAGAATGCTTGATGGAACTGTGCGTGAGTTATTTTCTCTGGTTGTATTACAGCGCATAGAATACAAATTCTTTGGGACAGTGGGCTTGTTTCATCGTTTTACTCTTACACAATTTAAAACGATTAAATGCCTCCGTATTTGGTTTGAAATCAGTGAAAGAATTTGTTTTAGGAATTATTTACCTAATTCTAGAACTGAGTATCTGGGTATCTGCCAGATGGAATGGAGTTTACTATTTCAATCTCCTTTAGACTCGATGAAAAAATTATATGTATATATATATATGTGTGTATGTGTGTGTGTGTGTGTGTGTGTGTGTGTGTGTGTGTGTGTGTGTCTGTGTGTGTGTGTGTGTGTGTGTATTCAAACTGCATTCTAAACTTCTTTGTTGTTTCATTAAAACTGAACTGAAGTTGAATTCTTACTTTAATGTTTGAAAAATGATTCTTTTTATTATTATACTAAGAATCATGATTTTGTAACTAGCTGTACATTCTTGCTTGTTCAGACCTAGCTGGAAATGTTCGTTTGGGGAAATAACTATTGGAAAGGATTTTAATTGGAAGATTTTGTTGTTATATATATATATATATATATATATATATATATATATTGTGGAATCAGATGCCAATGAGCTCTGATATGCTTCCTTGAATGGTGATTAGTAAGTTCTAACTACTGAAATATAATGTTAAAAGAAGTTATCCTATGGGTGCAGATCGACCCTAATTAGTTGATAATCAGCTAAGCAATGAGAAGGGATGATATGAAACTTCTTCTTTTCATTCGATTATGGGTTTAAATGTTCTTTCTTTTGACTGTTTTCACTTCTTGTATAAGTTATTTATTACAGTTATGATGAAAAGGAAGAGAATATTGGATGGATAATTTGAAGTAATGATTATTTCTTCTCTTATACGGTTGAGATTCTATATTTTTTATTGAAGGAATTTCTTACTGCCTTAGGCGTAAGCATCAATAACTAATTATTGTTTTCCTTCTTTTCTAAATTAAAAGAAGTATTATGCTGTTGATGAATTTGAGAAATGACACCAGTATTTTCATGGTGAATGACTACTTTTCTCTTCTGCATTTGATTGTTTGAAATTGGATGAGTAGTATGAAAGGAAGGTAGTTCTGTTGGAATTCTTATTTGAAATATATCTCTTGAAATTTCAACTGTTAAAAAAAAAAAAGGGAATAGAACTGACAGCAAATACATTAGAAACAACATTATATACATATGTGTATTAGTTCATACAGATGTTTTAATCTGGAACTACTTAGAGGAAATTACTTCTGTAGTAATTATTTGGGAGAAAGTTAGTAATCTTTTTGTTTGATTGGGATGGTAATTAGATGATTGAGTTGTTATGCTGGTCATCCTTTTTGATACTTAATTCTTGAATGATGTTCATATTAACGTTTCATAAAAGCAGGGTTCTTTTATTGAGACAGTTAATTAAAAGCACTTCATTTTAATGACAAGTGCTTAATATGCTCAGTTCAATGAACTGACCCATGCAAGTAATTTTGCAGATGGAACTTGAGTATAAACGAAGACATGGTTGTTTTCTGATACTTCTTTTGATTAATTGAAGATGGATTGTAATTGATAACTATTACTCCTCCACGAGGAAATGAGAAAGGAAGAAGTTACATTCTTCTATCTTTATGAGTTGTAATGTTGTTTAATATAAACAAAGTCCAGTCATTTGGACTGGCAAATGTATAGATTGTAAAGCCGATGGATGAATACAAGTACGAGTGTGATATTTTTAATGACTGTATCAGTTTGATATTGTTGAATAAGTTTGAGAATATAACATTATTCCTTGATTTGGAATTATTCAAATGTTAATGGATGGATTTAAAAGGGAATAACATCTATTCTTTACCTAAATGCAACTTTTACGTTGAAATGTGCAATTAGTTCATACTTGGGTTAAGATGAATTTTAAATTGACATCAAAAAGATTTAGGTAAACATGATCTCTTAATTGAAAGGTATTCGGGATTAGCTTGAAAGCTAAGGAATATCAAATAACTTAGGAGCAGCCAAACCTTATATTCGGACTCCGTTAATAGCCTCGAATGTTTAAATTCAGAAAATAAGGATATGGGAAAACATATCTATTGTTAACAGACCTTAACTAAGTAAGGTTAAGGAGGATAAATG
>CM034147.1:476675556-476695556 GCA_019776745.2 Taxus chinensis | reverse complement strand
TGTGCGAGCGAGTACGTGTGTGCGTGTGCGTGTGAGTGTGCGTGTGCGTGAGTGTGTGTGTGTGTGTGCGTGTGCATGTGTGTGCTTGTGCATGTGCATGTTTGTGTGCGTGTGCGTGTGCCTGTGTTTGTGCGTGGGCATGGGCGTGTGCGTGTGTGTGCATGCATATGCTTGTGTGTTTGTGCGTGCACGTGTGTGTGAAGTCGGGGTTATGCGTGTGCATGTGCATGTGCGTGTGCGTCTACGCCTGCGTGTGCGTAAGTGTGCGTGTTCGTGGGTGTGTGCATGTGCGTGTGCGTGTGCGTGTGCTTGGGCTTGGGCGTGTGCATGTTAGTCTGCGTGTGAGTGTGCGTGTGCGTGTGCGTGTGCGTGTGCGTGTGCGTGTGCGTGTGCGTGTGCGTGATGGATTGCATGAGTATGTGCGTGCGTGTGTGTGTGTGTGCGTGTGCAGGTGCGTGCCCGGGTGTGTTTGTGTGTGTGTGTGTGTGTTTTCGCATGAATGTGCGTGAGCATGTGCGTGTGTGTGTGTGTGTGTGTGCGTGTGCGTTTGCGTGCGTGTGCGTGTGTGTGTGGGTGTGCATGTGTGTGCGTGTGCGTGTGCATGTGTGTGCGTGTGCGTGTGCGTGTGCGTGTGCATGTGTGTGTGCATGTGCATGTGTGTGTGGGTGTGTGTGTGAGTGTTCCTGTGCGTGGGAGTGTGCGTGAGTGTGTGTGTGTGCGTGTGCATGTGCTTGTGCTTGTGTGTGTGCGTGTGCTTGTCGTTGCAAATCAGCAGCACCCCTTGGATGTTGATCAGATTTCTAGTTTGATCATACTAGCATCCAGTGTGATTGCACAACGTTGAATCCTTTCCCCAAGTGTGGGACTTGCAAAATGAGAAAGGAATCTCCAGTTTAGATGCTGGTTCCTCAGTTCCTCTGGTCAGATTTATCACTTACAAGTTGCAAAGGTCTATATTCCTAACCCTACCCTAAATTCCAAAGGAGACAGAGATAGAGAATGCAAAAAAGCTAAAACTAATGCTAATAGGTGATGCACCAAAGGAGTGGTGAGCATTTTTTACTTCTGCAGATTGACACAGTCCATAAAAATACAACAAAGAATCTCATGCACAAACTGATAATTGTAATGAAGGATCATAAATTAACCAAACAACACAGGCAGAGGATGAAAACTAATCACAGAGGCTGTATTGTTATTTTAATCATCAAGATCACTTGCATTACAACACCTGAGAGGAAAAATAAAGTTGCAGCTCTTAGAAAAGGTCTGATATTCCACCAAAATCACTTCCAAGGTGAGAAAGGGGACCTGCAATACACAAAAAATGTTCAACCCTTTGAAAATGAGCCAAATCTGGATTTTACAGTGCAAGGGACGAGCCCAGGAGAGAGAAATGTGGGAAAACGTGGAAGGGATTCAACCATTGACCAAAACGCATTCAAAACAGCATGGGCATCCTTACAGACCCATCCCCTGACATTTTTAGCCATGCTGGGAGAGAATGCGAGCCATTCTTCATTAAAAACGGTGGTTGAAACGTCATTTCTGTCCATGACCACGTGCCAGAGGCATTTTTCGATTTTCTCTCTCCAAACTCCATTAAAATGCAAAAATGACCCTGGAATCTTATAGAGAATTTTACCAGTTTTCCATTGATATAAAGAACGCGAAAAACCGAGCTCTGGATCGAAAGATATGGCCATTTGAAGTTTTAGAGAAAAACAGGGCCAAATCGGATTGGTGGGCACAAATTCGAATTTTTGCACCTTTTTGGTCATTTGGAAAATTTTCCAAAATTTCCCCGCGCTCCGCCACTCTAGGTGCCACGTGGCAGCATCTCATTGGCCACGGGCCTTTCAGGGGAAATTTTTTCCAAAAAACTCCTCCGAGCCATAACTTGAAAAATACATGGAGTTAGGAGGAAAACGTTACCTTTCTGGAAAGCTGAGAAAGAGCTCTATCCAATGGTGTCATTTATAGAAGGTTTTGAGTGCCTAAAAAGCAAAATATTATGACTGAGGCACAAGAAAGGAAAAAATGAGAGGAGTTAGCCACAAAAAATGAGCAGGGGCACATTTTGGATAACAATTTTGGCGACTCAGAGGGGTCATCTGCCTGCTGGATGAAGTTACTAGTTGCTTGAAGCAATCCATTGGGTATGAAGTCATTGAATTCTCTGTTTGATACCCCAACTGACTAGATCACTGCAAGGAGGAAGATGGAATATCACCTAATGGAGCAAGGCTTGCAAACACATCTCCAGGAACAGTAAGCTTGTGCCAAAGCACTTATGGAAAGAAAAACTAATCTACAGCAAAACAATGTGCACAAGCACTTGGAGGAATGAAAAACCTAAACTAATATGTATAGGGTGAAGCATTTCCTTCAGTAGCAATGCTTCAGATGGATTCCATTGACTGGAATATGCAGTTCTTCGCCATCCAATGAAGACAACTGGAAAGCATTGTTGTCCTTACACTTTGTGACCATGTATGGGCCACTCCAAATGGCATCAAATTTTGAATGCCTTCTTGGTTTTGCTCTATCCGCATCCCATTTTAACACTAGATCTCCAACTTGGAAGGATCTTTTCTTGGCCTTTCTATCAAAGGTCTTCTTTATCAAAGCCTGATCCTTCTCCATTGCTTGGGATGCCTGATTTCTGATTTCTTGGAGCTCCATCAATTCTACATATCTGACTTCCATGGGCTCAAACTCCAACAACTCCAATTGTTTCATGAGTTCCAATGTTGGCAACTCAAGTGATATGGGCAAAATTGTCTCTCTTCCATAAACAAGCTTGAATGGAGAGTTACATGTAGATCTTTTATGAGTTATCCTATCAGCCCATAAGGCTGATTTCAATTTGGTATGCCAAGACCTCTAATTCTCATCAAGAGTCCTCCTAATGATCCTCAACAAGTTCTTGTTTGTAGATTCAGCCTAGCCATTACTCTGGGGGTTATAGTTTGATGAAGTACTTAGGTAGATCCCGTTCTTGACAGCCCATTCAGTCACATTGGATCCAATGAATGCCAATGCATTATCTGATATTATTGTAGTTGGTATGCCAAATCTGGTTATTATTCCCTCATAGACGTCTAGGATGCTAGATTCATTTGCTTCCTTGAGTGCTACTGCTTCAGTCCATTTTGTGAAGTAATCTGTGGCTGTTAAAATCCACTTGTGCCCTTGGCTCGAATTGGGATTAATAACTCCAATGAAGTCTAAACCCCATTGCATGAATGACTGGTCAACTGAAATTGGATGCAATGGGAGGGCAGCTAGCCTCTCTTTACTTGTGAAAAATGTACAATTCTTGCACCTCTTGATCCATGCATAACAATCATTGAAAATCTTGGGCCAATAATAACCAGCTCTCATGATCTTTAGAGCTGTCACTCTTGGTGCAAAATGACCACCAGCTGGTCCACCATGGAACTCTTCCAGCACCTTATGAATCTGATTTGTACCAATGCATCTTAGCAGTACTCCATTCACATCTCTTTTGAATAAAACACCATCAACAAGGGCATATGGGACAACTTGCAACCTGAAGTGTCTTCTTTGGGTCTTGTTCATCTCTGGAGGACATAGACCTGTGCTTAAGAAGTGCATTATACCTTGGGTCCAGCAAGGAGTAGGGACACCATCATTCTCCTCTTGAGTGCTTCCTTGCTCATGGCTGTCTTGCAATGCCAAAACAGCCTCCTTCTCGTTGCATTATTCCTCTTGTTTGCTCAAGATCAGCTGCTCACACAATCCTTTTCCTCTTACCAACTTGGTGACTTTGATCTCAATGTCATACTCCATGACACGAGTAATCCAACTTGCCCTTTTTTCATTCAAGTCTTTGTTGAGGAGGAAGTCTATAACCCCCGCATCAGAAACTAGCAATTGGACCTTATTGTTTGAAACTAGATGCTTGAATTTCTTCAAGCTTCTGATTACTGCAAGAACATGCTTCTCAATGAAATAATATCTCACCTCATAGTCCTCCAGGCTTTGGCTGAAGAAAGCAATTGGCTGCTCATCATTGTCTTTATTCTGCTGTACCAAAATTGCAGAAATAGTATCATCACCTCCAAACGCATAGAGGATGAAATCCTTGGAGAAATCCGGGTTGATGAGAGTTGGGGCTTGAGAGATGGCTTCTTTGATTGCTTCAAAACTTTCCTTTCCTTCTGCTATCCATTTGAAAGCCATGCTTTTTTTTAGCATCTTGGTGATAGGTCTGACAAGGGCTGCAAAATTTGGGACAAACCTCCGAACAAAATTTATTCTTCCCAAGAAACTTTGAAGGGCCTTCTTGTGGCTTGGCAATGGCAGTGCTCTTATGGCTTTGACTCTTTCCGGATCAATTGCTAATCCTTCTTTAGAGACAATGTGGCCAAGGAGCTTTCCTTCATGGGCTAGAAAAACACAATTTTTAGGATTCAAGGAGACTCCAAATCTTCTACACCTTTGGAACACTTGTCTCAAATGAAAGAGGTGGTCTGCTGTATTTTTTGAAAAAATAGTGATATCATCAAGATATATCAGTACAATGTTGTTAATCAAACCTTTGAACGCCATGTCCATTTCTCTTTGGAAGGTAGCTCTAGCGTTGGACAACCTAAATGGCATTTTCCTGTATGCATAAGTTCCCCATTTAGTTGTAAAGGCTGTCTTGAACTGATCTTCTTCTTTCACCATAATCTGATTATACCCTGAATAGCCATTAAGTAGTGAAAACCTCTCGGAGCCAGGCACAACTTGTAAAATATGCTCCATGGAAGGAAGTGGATAATGATCCTTGAGAGATGCTCTATTCAAATCTCTGAAGTCAACACACAATCTGATTTCCTCACTCTTCTTTCTGACTGGAACCAAGTTGGCAACCCAACTAGAATGCTTGATAGGGAATATGATTCTTGATTCTATCAACTTATTCAATTCTTTTCTCATGAGAGGCTCCATGTGGGGGTTGACTGGCCTTTGTTTCTGCCTGACGGGCTTAGTATTTGGATCCAATTCAATGGTGTGTTGAGCTAACTCGGGATTGAAACCTTTCAAATCTTCATAGCTCCAAGCAAACACATCAGGGAATTCTTGACAAAGTTGTATAAACTCATACCTTTCTTGCTCAGTTGTCATCTTACCAATTTGGAGTGATTTGCCTCTTTCTACTGAGATGGACACTAAATCTTCTCCCTTCACTTGGATGTTTGCTTTCTCCTTCCTAAACTGATCATTAGGATTGAAAATAGACTCCAAAGTAATAAGTCCCTTTGGTAGTTTGTTGGTTCTCAGCTGCACCACTTGGTCACCATACTGCTGCTCTAACTTTTCCTGATTTTTGGCTGAGAATTCAGCCTCTTCTTGCAAGAAATGGATGATTTACTGATCATTTTCAAACACTTGCTAACTTACATTGTTATTTGGCACTGAAGGCCTCACAATCACATGGATGTTTGGTTGTACCTTGTCCTTTTGAATGCTCTCCACAACGTCAAAGGCTGCCCCAACTACTGTAAGCCTGTCAGTAGCGTGGTTCTCTTTTCTAGGAATGGATTTTATGCTAAAGCCCTAAAAATCTTCAATGAGGTCCCACACCCTGTTCTTGTAGCACTTGAGTAGATCATTCTTGACAGCATGCTGCCCCTTAACTTGGTTGATAATCAAATCACTGTCACCAAAGACTTGCAAGTTATTTATTCCTCTCTTGATTGCCCAATGCAGTCCTTGCACCAAGGCTTCATATTTAGCAGTGTTATTAGAGCATGCAAACTGAAATATAAAATATGAATAATACTTAACTCCTTGAGGTGAAACTAGCACGGATCCCCCTCCTGCACCTTGTCTACTCCTTTATCCATCAAAAAACAACTGCCATACCTCATTGTCATCTTTGTGGTTTGGCTTGGTGATGTTAGGAATAGGCTGATTTTCTTCATATATGCAATAGAATCCCAGCTCATATTCTTCTATTTCTTGATAAGGATCGAAAGCATGCACCTTGCTTTCCCATTCATCAAGAGTTAAATCTGGGATGCTTCCAACCTTGGTATCAGCTTCATCAATGCTTGGATGATCTTCTTGATCAAACGCTGAACAATTGGCATTAATCTGACTTGGAGTGTAAGGCTCAATGTGAAAGTTTGCAATAGGTTCAGACCTGATTGTGGCTTTGGTTCCATATCTTGTTCTGAACAGCATGTGTGACTAATCAACAGACAAGTAACCTCCAATCTTAGCTTTGAAATCCCTTGACAAACATAGGGCAAAGAGTGGTGGAAGGTCTATTACTAAGACATCTTGCAAAACAACCACGTTGGGACAGGCATGCAAAGTAAGACTCAAGTTTTTAATCACCCTGACTGTTGTTACTGCTGTCCCATCCAACTGTACCACCCCTTTGGATATGGTTTCATACTGAATTCCCAACTGATCAACTATTTTCTTGGGCTTAATTGAACTACTTGCCCCGGAATCAATCATGCAATTGTGTACTAATTGGTTCCCAATGGTCAATGAAACATAGAATGGAGGGGGCTTCAATATTTTACCTTGTTGTCCTCGATGATTCCCCTCAGGATGGGCAGCATTTGTGAGCACCTTCTCTTGCATTTGGACTTGCTGATTTGAAGTTGACCAGTCCTTCATGGCAGCTTGTAGCAAATCTCTTTGGCCTGGGATAGATAGTGATTCCCACATTGATATGTTTACATTTGTCTTCTTCATCTAATCAATGATACTGAATGGAGATGAAGTAACCCTCTTCTGTCCCTTGGCCGGCACATTCATTCCTTGCACATGGGCAGTAACAACTAGCATTTGGGTTGGCCTAGGGGCTGTTTTAGGCAATCCTTGCATGCTTGGGATTGCATTTTGTTTGCCAATGGTTTGTGGAGTGACAGAAGGTCGTGAATTACTTGGGGCCAATGACTGTTCTTCACCCAAATTTCTTCTCTTTGACCTTGTGTTGGATACAACACTTTGGGAAATCGTTTGATTCATGCCACAAAAATCTTCTGCTTGCCAGTTTACAAGTGTGGTATCATTTGGAGCTGATTGCTACTGGAATGTTTCTTGTTGCTGGTTATTTCCTTGACTACCTTCACCCTCCACACCAGTTTCTGTCACCATTAATGCTTGATTCAAGGCACCGTTGAAGCACATGGACTGGTTATGAGGTTCATTGCATGGGAAACACCAATCATACTCTTGAGCTATATTGTTTTGTACTGGCACTAATGCTTTAGATGTAGATGTAGCATTGGGATTATAGGGCTGAAATCGTCTGTTGGCAGGAGGCCTTGCTTGATTTAGATTTGTAGCTGGATTGGGTGGTCTATGAGGTTGATATGGCTGCCTGTTAGGCTGAGCTTGAGGCTGGAAGGAAGGTCTAAAACCTTAAGCTTGCTACCTTTTGAGTGTAACCAGCTCGTTACCTAGATTTTGCAATTGCTTCATGACTTCTTGAAGTTCATTTGAGGCACTAGAAGATGAAGTGGAAGCTTCACTTGAATTCTGATTTCTAGGAGTGGGAATAGAAGCTAAATTAGGCAATTGGCTAGTACTTGGGCTCTCTAAACTTGGAAATAATTGCATTGGAGGCCTAGAAGCCAGCTTGCCAGCTTGAATCAAACAATTTTCAGCTCTAACGGCAATGCTAAAAGCAATGGGGATAGTTGTGCCTCTCATGGACTGAATTAACATAGAAATATCAAAATTTAAAGCTTTAAGGTAATAAAGAAAAGCACCTTCTACTGTTGGCCTGACTGCCACTGGAATTCTCTCCCAAGTCCTTTGAAATCTGAAATTAAAATTAGTCAGCTGCTCATTGGGAGCTCTCTTGATGGTTGTCAACTGCTCCAAAAGGGACAAGTTGTCTCCCTTTTCCCCAAACTGCTCATGGAGGGCTATACATAGCTGATTCCAATTTTGAATAGAACCTGAGGCAAGACTCCTGAACCATTGCAAAGCTTTCCCTTTGAATGAAGATGCCAGCAGTTTGACAGCAACTTGCATCTCATTGATCTCATGGATTGCACAAATGTTAGCAATATCCCTAACATGATCACCAGGTGAGGTCTGATTTTCTCCAGTGAAGTATGAAATGTTCTTCAATGCTGCAACTGGGATTGGATTTTTGCATTGAGAGAAAGTGGGCTACTGCCAGTGAAATTGACATAGGGGTTGTTTTGTGCCATTCTGATTGGCCTTAGAACCCTTGTTGATTGAATGAAAGGCCTACCAGGTGGAGGAGTTGAGAGAGTTCTGTTTGGTGGAGATGGATACCTTTGGATTCTCCTCCCACTTTGCCTTATTCTTGGAGATAACTGCAGATATTCAAACAACACCTCTTCCTCTCCAGCTCTTGACCTTGTCTTGATTCTTCTCATGAGTTTTCAGGTCTTCACTGCTAAAACCAACTGATTCTTCTTCCTTGGAGTCTCCAGATGTGTAATTTATAACTCTTTTAAAGCAAGAAACTTGCAACAAATGCACATCAATTTTGTTGCAATGAAGATGGAAGACCTCTAAGGTCCCACCGGGCGTGCCAAAACTATTGTTGCAAATCAGCAACACCCCCTGGATATTGATCAGATTTTTAGTTTGATCATACTAGCATCCAGTGTGATTGCACAACATTGAATCCTTTCCCCAAGTGTGGGACTTGCAAAATGAGAAAGGAATCTCTAGTTTAGAGGTTGGTTCCTTAGTTCCTCTGGTCAGATTTATCACTTACAACTTACAGAGGTCTATATTCCTAACCCTACCCTAAATTCCAAAGGAGACAGAGATAGAGAATGTAAAAAAGATAAAACTAATGCTAACAGGTGATGCACCAAAGGAGTGGTGAGCATTTTTTACTTCTGTAGATTGACACAGTCCATAAAAATGTAACAAAGAACCTGTTGTTGCAAATCAGCAGCACCCCTGGATGTTGATCAGATTTCTAGTTTGATCACCCTATGCATCCAATGTGATTGCACAACATTGAATACTCTTCCCAAGTGTGGGACTTGTAAAATGGAAGAGGAATCTCTAGATTAGAGGCTGGTTCCTCAACTCCTCTGATCAGCTATTTCACTTGCACAATTGCAGAGGTTTAAACTCCTAAATCTACTCTAAATTCCAAGGAGACAGAGATAGAGAATGCAAAAAGGAAAGAACTAATGCTAATAGGTGATGCACCAAAGGAGTTATAGACACCTGATGCTGTATGAAATACACAATCCACAAGGAAACATAGCACAAAACATGCACAAATGCTCAAAATGTAATGAAATATCAAGAAAGCAATGATAGATATATGAAAGGATTGAAGGATTTTAATCACAGAACATATATCAACATCTCAGATCCAATACAGTACATTACAGTGATCCAAAGGCAAGAAAAGGTGCTGTATTACATGGAAAGGTAAAATTTCTTCACAAATTCTGCCAAGGAGGAAGAAAAATGAAGTTGCAGAGCTCAAAAAGTGTCTCTCTTTGCAAAATGAACTCATCTTGGCTTTTACAGTGCAAACCACGACCCCAGGAGAGAGAAATGCGGGAAAATGTGCAAGAGGTTCAACCATTAACCAAAATGACATCAAAATAGCATGGGCACCCTGATAGACCCATTCCCTGACATTTTTAACCATGCTGGGGGAGAATGCGAGCCATTCTTCATTAAAAATGGTGGTTGAAACGTCATTTCTGTTCATGACCACATGCTAGAAGCGTTTTTTGATTTTCTCTCTCCAAACTCCACCAAAATACAAAACTGACCCTAGAATCTTGTAGAGAATTTTACCAGATTTCCATTGATATAAAGAATGTGAAAAACCAAGCTCTGGATTGAAAGATATGGCGATTTGAAGTTTTAGGTCAAAACAGGACCAAATCGGGTTGGTGGGAAAATTCGAATTTTTACACCTTTTTGGTCATTTGGAAAATTTTCCAAAATTTCCCCTCACTCCATCACTCTAGGTGCCACATGGCGGCATCTCATTGGCCGCGTGCCTTTCAGGGGAAATTTTTTCCAAAAAACTCCGCCGAGCCATAACTTGAAAAATACATGGAGTTAGGAGGAAAACTTTACCTTTCTGGAAAGCTGAGAAAGAGCTCTATCCAATGGTGCCACTTCTAGAAGGTTTTGAGTGCCTAAAAATCAAAATATTATGTCTGAGGCACAAGAGAAGGAAAAATGAAAGGGAGCTAGCCACAAAATGAGCAGGGGGCACATTTTGGATAACAGAACTGTTGTAAATCAGTAGCATCCCTAGATGCAAATCAAGGTTTTGAATTGATGTTTTAGGCATCCAGTGTGATTACACAACATGGAAACCTCTCTCAAGTGTGTTGTGTTTTGGTGGTGCACGTGTGTGTGAACGTGGTGTTGTGCGTGCGTGTGCATGTGCGTCTGTGGTGTGTGTAAGTGTGCATGTTCTTTGTGCATGTACTTGTTGCATGTGGCATGTTCGTTGTCTGCCCTTTTATTTATTGTATCGTTCGTTTTTGTTGCAGTTTGTGTGCGTGTGCGTGTGCTGGTCGTGTGCGTGGGTTTGGTTCAGTCCGTGGGTGTGTGCTGTGGTGTGCGTGGTGAGGTGGCCTTGTGCCTGTGCCTGTGCCTGTGCGTGTGTGTGTGTGTGTGTGTGTGTGTGTGTGTGTGTGCGCGTGTGCTTGTGTGTGTGAGTGTGTGGTGTGTGTTTTGCGTGTGTACGATGGAGTGTTGAGTGTGTGTGTGTGTGCTGTGCGTGCCGCTGGGGTGTGTGAACTGCAGGTGTGCGTGTCTATGTATGTGTGCGTGTGCGTGTAAGTGTGTGTGCGTGTGCGTGTGTGCGTGCATGTGCATGTGCATTTGAGTGTGTGTTTTTGTGCGCGTGTGCATGTGTGTACGTGGGTTTGTGCGTGTGCACAAGAGAGTGCGTGTGTGTACGCGTGTGCATGTGCATGTGTGTGTGCATGTGCGTGTGCGTGTGCGTGCGTGTGATTGCATGCTAGTGTGTGTGTGTGTGTGTGTGTGTGTGTGTGTTGTGTGTGTGTGTGTGTGTGTGTGTGTGTGTGCCATGGTGTTGTGTGCTCGCGCGCTTGTGCTTGTGTTTGTCATGGGCCATGTGCGTGTTTCGGTGTGTGAGTGCATGTGTTTGTGTCATATGTGTGCGTGTTGCAATTGTTTGTGCGTGTGTGTGCCCATCGTGTTGCTTTGTGTGTGCATGTTCGGACGTATGTGCAACGTGTGCACTGTGTGTGGTTTGGGCGTGTGCGTGTGTAGGTTTGTGTGTGCATGTGCGTGTGCGTGTTGGTGTTAGTTTACGTGCGCGCTCGTGTGTGTGAGTGTTGTGTGTTGTGTGTGCATGTGCGTGTTTGCTCGTGCATGGGTCATTGCGTGTGTGTTCGTGTGGTATGTTCCTGTGCATATGTGTGTGCTTTTGCGTGGGTGCGTTTGTGCGACCTAGTGAGTGTGCGTGTGTGTGTTGTGAGTTGCATGTGCGTCTGCGTGTGTGTGTACGTTCTTGTGTTGCGCGTTGTGCTTTGTGTGTTTGCGTATCGCGAGGAAGTGCTGTGTGCGTGCTAATCTTCGTCTTCGTATGTGGGTGCCTTGTGATGTGTGCTGTGCGTATGTCTATTGCGTGGGTGTGTGCGTGTGCATTAATGGGTGCTTGTTGCGTGTGCATCTGTTTTTTTTGTTTTGTTTGTATGGGTGTTTGTGGGGCGTGTGCATGTCATGTGGTGTTCCTTTGTGTGTCATATGCTAGTGCGTGCCATGTGTGCAATTTGTCTGCATGTGGCATGTACGTGTGTGTGTGCGCGTGTGCGTGTGTGCTTGTGCGTGTGCGTGCGTGTGTGCATGTGCCGGCGCGTGTGAGTGCATGTGCCTGTGCTTGTGCGGGATGCTTATTGTTGTGTGTGTTTTGGTGTGTCTGTGTGTGTGCTACTACGTTTCGTATCTCGAGCGAGGGTTGTGGCCTAAATGTGCGTTTTCCTGGTGCCTGTGCAGTGTGCGTGTGCAATCTTGCTGCACCTGGCGTTTGCGTATGCGTTGTGTATTGTTTGTGTTCTGGTTTTTTGTGTTCGGTGCATTGCAATGTGCCTGTGCGTTGTCAGTGCCCCCCCCCGTGGCACGTGCATCGTGTTGTGTATCGTGGTATCCGTGGTGCAGTGCATTCGCTAGGGGTGTGTCATGTTCATGTGCGTGTGTGTGAGAGTGTGCCTGCGTGGTTCATGTGCGTGTTTTGCGTGTGCATGTGGAGTGTGCCATTTAACGTGTGGCTTGTATGGGAGTGTTGTTTTGTGCGTGTGCGTGAGTGTGAGTGGCATGTGTGTTCGTGTGTGTGCGCGCATGTGTGTGCGTGTTGTGCGCATTGTGTGCAGGTCCATGGTGCATGTACGTGTGGGTGTGAGTGTGCCTATGCGTGGGAGTTTGCGTGTGTGTGTGGGGAGATTGTGTGTGGTTTTTGTTCTTGTTGCGAGTGTGTGTGCATGTGCTTGTGTGGTGATATAGTCGTGTGTGTGTGTGGTGCGACAGCAGTTTTGTTCGGTGTGTGCGTTTGTGTGTAGTGTTGGGGTGGGTTGTTGTGTGTGTTGTGTGTGGCTCGCTCGCTGATGTGTGCATGTGTGGGGTGTGCGCACGTGTGTTTCTGCGTTCGCGCTTCTAGTTTCCGTTTATTTGTTGTTGTTGTGGATGTTCGTGTGTGTTGTTGTCATGTGCATTTGCATATGTGCAGCGAGTAACGTGTCTGTGTTTACGTGTGCTGGGCATGCTTTGTGTGAGGTGTGCATGTGCGTGGAGTGTACGTGTGTGTGTGTGTGAGTGTGTGTGTGAGTGTGCGGTGCTTGTGTTGGGCGTGTGCGTATACGTGTGCATGGTGTGTGCTGTGTGCCGTGTCTGTGCGTTGGTGTGGGCCTTGTCTTGTTGCGTGTTCGTGTTTCGTGTTTTTTGCCTGCGTATGCTTTTGTGTTTTTGGTACAGTTGTATGAAGGGGGTTGTGCGTGTGCGTGTGCATTGCGTGTGTGTCTTTCGCTTGTGCGTGTGCATACGCCTAATGGGTGCACGTGTGCATGTGTCCTGTTGTATTCGGTCTATGGGTGCGTAATTGTTCTGTCGTGGGCGGTGTGCGTGTGCATGTTTTTGTGCTTGTGCATGTGCCGTGTGCGTGTATGCGTGCATGGGCCGTGGGCTTGTGCTTTGCGTGTGGTGTGTGCGTGTGGATTGTGCGGTGAGGGTGAAATGTGTGTGTGCATGTGTGCCGCGATGGACATGCGTGAGTATGATTGCGTGTGTGTTGTGGTCATGTGCAGTTCGTCTTGGGTGTGTTGGTGTGTGTGTGTGTGTTCGCGGAATGTGTGTTGAGCGTTTACGTGTGGGTGTGTGCGTGGTGTTTGTGTCAGGTTCGTGTGCTTGTGGTGTGCCTGTTCGTGTGCATGTGCGTGGTGTGTGTGTGAGAGGGTGTGGTGTGTTGCCACGTGGTGCTGTTGTGTGTGTGTATGTTCATGGTGGCGTGTGCGTGTGCATGTGTGTGTGGCCTAGTCCCTGGTGGTGGCGTGGGTGTGTGCTTGGTGCGTTGGGCTTGCTTGTGTTTTGCATGCATATGCTTGTGTGTTTATGCCGTGATTGTGTGTGAACGTGGGGTTTGGGGTGTGCCGTGTGTGGGTGCACATGTGCATCTCATTTGCATGTGCGTAACCTGTTGTGTAGCAGGTACGTGTGTCTGTGCCGTGGGCGATTGCATGTGCGTAAACCTGTGTGTACGTGTAAGTGTGTGTGCAGTGGGAGTCTTGCAGTGGTAAGTGTGCGTAATCGGGGGCGGGGGGGTGCGTGTGCGTGTTGTGTGATGGCTTGTGTGTGTGAGTGTGTGTGTGTGTGTGTGATGTAGTCAGTGAGTGTATGTGGATGGTGTGAATGTTAGTGTGTGTGTGCGGGGTGTGTTAAGAGGTGTGTGAGACTGTGGTGAGATGTGTGTGAGTGTGTGTGTGTGAGTGTGGTGTGTGTGTGTGTTAATGAATGATGAAGTGTTAGTGTGTGTGGGGTGTGAATGTGTGTGTTGAGAGTGAGAATTGTAGTGTGTGTGTTGTGTTGTGGTGTGAGTTGGTGTGGACTGATGAAAAGGAGATTGTGCTGAAGGGGGGGTTGGGTGGTGTGTGTGTGCGTGTGTGTTTGTGTGAGTGATTGTGTGTGTGTGTGTGTTGTGGGGATGTGTGGGTGTGGGCGGCGGGTGTGCGTTTGAGTGCAATGTTGCGTGTGGCGTGTGTGTGGGCGTACGCGTGTGAGTGGGCATGTGTGTTTGTGGAGCGTGAGTGAGGTGTGTGTCGCAGTGCGTGTGCGTGTATGTGTTAATTTTTCTGGGTGCGTGTGAGTTAAATGTGGTGTTCTGAGCGTGGGAGGGGGTGTGCGTGCCATGTACGTGTTGTAGTGTCGTGTTTGGTGGTGTTGTGTGTGCCGTGTGTGTGTGCATGTGATTGTGGTTGTGTGGTTGTGTATATGTGTGTGCGTGTGGGGTGGGTGTGTGTGAATGTGCGTGGTGTGTGCGTTTTGTGTGTGTGCTTTTGTGTGTGCAGGGTATGACTTGCGTGTTTGTGCATGCAGTTTTTGTGAATGTGGCGTGTGCGCTGCAAATGTTCATATGTGTGTGCGTCTTACGCTTGTGTGTGCGTGTGCGTCTGTGCTTAGCTTGTGTGTGCATGTGGTGTGTGTGTGTTGTGTATGTGCGGTTGTGCATGTGCATGTGCATGTTGCGTCTACGTCTGCGTGTGCGTGTGTCTGTGGCATGTGCGTCTGTGTGGTCCGTTAATAGTGAGGAATACATGTGCATTGTGTGAATGTGTGTGTGTGCATGTCCGTGTGCGTTTTGGGCATGAATGTGTGTGTGGCCGTGGGGGTGTGAATGGTGTGGTGCATCTGCGTGTGCTGATCGTGTGCTGTGTGGTGAAAGGCCATGGGGCATGTGCATGTGCTGTGTGGCATTTTTTTTTTTTGTTTTTTCTTTTTTGTGTTGTGTGCGTGTGTGGGTTAGTGTGCGTGTGAGTGTTCGTTGTGAGTGTGTACATTTCAATGTGTGGGATGGAGGCGTGAGTATTGCGTGTGCGCGTGCCCGAGTGTGTGTGTGTGTGTGTGCATGTGATGGGTGCATGTGAGTGTGGTATGTGTGTGAGTGTGCCTACCCGCTCGAGCGTGTGTTGTGGTGGTAAGTGTGCCAGTGTGTGGGTGAGTGTGTGTGTGTGGGGTGTTGTGTGTGTGTGTGTGGTGTTGTGCGTCTGCTGTGCATGTTGAATGTGCGTGTGTGTGTGCGTGTGCATGTGGCAGTGTGGGTGGTGGGGTCAGTGTGCGCGTGGGCATGTGAGTGTGGCGGTTTTTTTGTGCAAGTGCATGCGTGCGATATTGCATTGCTAGCGGTGTCTGGGTGTGTGTGTGCGAGTGTGTTGTGTGTGACATGTGTTTGTGGTGTGAAAGGTGACGTGTGAGGGGTTCGTCGTGCGAGTGCATGTGGTGGGTGCAATATGTGTGGGTTGCTTAGTGTTTGGCGTGTGAGTGGTGAGTTGTGTCGTAGTGCGAGATGTCGTGAGTGTGATCGTGGGTGTGATTGTGGTGTGAGTGTTCCGACGGAAGTGGTGTGAATGTGCATGCGGTGTGTGTTGTGGGAGGTGTGTTGGAGGAGTTTGTTGTGTGGCGTGTGATGTGTTGTTGTGTTGTGTTAGTTTGCATGCGCGCGAGTGTGTGTGCGTGGTTGGTGTTTGGTGAATGTGGCATCTTAGAGCGGGAGGGGGAGTGTGGTGGGTGTGGTGTGTGTGTGTATGTGTGTGTGTGGTGTGTGTGGGTGGTGTGTGCTGCTGTGCTTGGCAGGTGAATGTGCGTGGGTATGTGGGTTGTGGCAGTGTGAGGGGGTGTACGTGTGTGTGCATGCGTTGATTGTGTGTGTGTCAATGGACTGAGTTGCTGGTGTTTGTGAGTGATGTGGGTATGAAAAGTCAGGGTGGTGGTTGTGCTGTGAGTCTGCGTCTGCGTGATGTGTCTCCGACGCCTGTCTGGGTACGGTGTGCGGTGTCTATGCATGATGAGTAAAGTGTGAATGTTCGGTGGGCGGGGGACGCTTGCGTGTACGTGCATGTGCTTGTGCGTGTGATTGTGTGAGGTGTGCATGTGTGTGTGTGTGTGTTGTGTGGGTGTGTGTGTGGGTGACTGCAGTGAGTGAGATGTGTATGTGGCTGGTGTGTTCGTGTGTGTGTGCGTGTGCATGTGCCATGGTGTGTGATTGTGTTGATGTGTGAGTGGAGTGCGAGGGTGCGTGTGCTTGTGTGTGTGCATGTGCGTGTGCGTGTGCATGTGTGTGTGCGTGGGCGTGCGTGTGTGCGTGGGCGTGTGCATTTGTGTATGCACGAATGAGTGCATGTGTGCATGTTCGTGTGTGTGTGCGTGTCTGTGTTCATGTGCGTGTGCGTGTACGTGTGCGTGTGCGTTTGAGTGTGCCTGAGCATGGGAATGTGTATGTGCGTGTGCGTGAGTGTGTGTGCGTGTGCATGTGCATGTGCGTGTGTGTGCATGTGTATGCTTGTGTGTTTGTGAGTGCACGTGTGTGTGAACGTGGTGTTGTGCGTGTGCGTGTGCATGTGCGTCTGTGTGTGTGTGTAAGTGTGCATGTTCGTGGGCATGTACGTGTGCATGTGCATGTGCGTGTGTATGCACGTGTGTATGGCCGTGGGGGTGTGTGCATGTGTTGGTGTTGAGTGTGCGTGGGCAAATGGTAGTGTGCGGGTGTGCTGTGTAATAGACGTGGTGGTCATGTGGTGTGCGATGTGAGTGTGCCTGTGCTGTGCATGTGCCTGTGCGTGTGTGTGTGTTGTGGTGTGTGTGTGGGTGGTGTGAGAGTGTGCCTGGGTGTGTGTGAGTGTGTGTGTGTTGTGTTTGAGTGTGTACGATGGAAGTGTGGAGTGTGTGTCGTGTGTGCGTGTGCGTTGCCTCTGTGTGTGTGTGATGCTGCGTGTGCGTGTTAGGTATGTGTGCGTGTGGGTAAAGTGTGTGTGGATGAGTGTGTGCGTGATGGCTGTGAATTTGAGTGTGTGTTTTTGTGCGCGTGTGCAGTGTGTACGTGGTTTGTGCGTGGCACAAGAGAGCGTCGTGGTGTACGCGTTGTTGCATGTGCATGTGGTGTGATGAATGTGAGTGTGAGTGGGAGTTGGAGTTTATTGGATGCATGATAGTGTGTGTGATGCTGTGTGTGTGTGTGTGTCGTGTGGTTGTGTGTGTGTGTGTGTGTGTGTGATGTGAAATGTGTGTGTGTGATGAGAGAGGTGTGGAATGTGTTTGTGCATGTGCATGGTGAGGTGTGAGTGTTAGTGTGTGAGTGCATGTGCTGTGTGTAATATTGTGTGCCTGTGCAAGTGTTTGTGAGTGTGTGTGCCCAATCGTGTGTGTGTGTGCATGTGCGGACGTCTGTGCAAGTGTGCATGTGTTGTGTGTGGCGTGTGCGTGTGTAGGTTTTGGTTTGCATGGGAGTCGTGAGTGTTTGTTTAGTTTACGTGCGAGCGCGTGTGTGATGAGGGTGTGGGTGTGTGTGCATGTGAGTGGCTCGTGCATGTGCAATGTGACGTTTGTGTGTGGTGGTTATGTTCATGTGCATATGTGTGTGCTTGTGCGTGGCGTGTTGTGAGAACTAGTGAGTGTGGTGTTGTGTGTATGTGATTGCATGTGCGTCTGAGTGGTGTTACGTGCGTGTGGTGTGGGTAGTGCTTGTGTGTTGGCGTATGCGCGAGGAAGTGCATGTGGCGTGAGTATGAGCGTCTGCGTATGTGGTGTGCATGTGTGTGTGCGTGGGAGTATTTGTCTATGCGGGGTGTGTGAGTGGTGCCATGAGTGGTGCTTGTGCGTGGTGCATCTGTTTGTTGTTTGTACGGGTGTTTGTGGAGTGTGCATGTACATGTGGTGTGCATGTGTGTGTGAATTATGCGAGTGCGTGCATGTGTTGCATATGTGTCGCAGTGCATGTTACGTGGTGTGTGCGCGGTGCGTGGGTGCGTGTGAGTGTGCGTGAGTGTGTGATGTGCGTGAGGCTGGTGAGGAATGTGCCTGGTGCTTGGGGCGCTGTGAGTGGAGTGTGTGTGGGTGGTGTGTGTTCATGTGTGGTGCGATAGCTTGCGTGTATGCGCGAGCGAGTGTGTGTCTATGCGTTGCAGTGCGTTGTGATGTGTGCGTGTGCATGTGCATGCACCTGTGCGTGGCGTATGCGTGTGTGTATGTGTTTTGTGTCTATGGGTTTTGTGTTCGTGGCCGTGCAGTGTGCCTGTGCGTGTGCATGGGCCGTGGAAGTGAACGTGTGTGCGTATGCGTGTTCCGTGTGGCATGGGAATTCGCATGGGCGTGATGTTCATGTTATGTGAGTGTGTGGTGAGAGTGTGCATGCGTTGTGTGATGTGCGGTGCGTTGTGATGGAGTGTGCAGTACGTTGTGCTTGTGCAGGCGAGTGTTGGTTGGGCGCGATCCCTTGAGTGCTGAGTGTGAGTGTGATGTGGGAGTGTGTGTGAGAGGTGTGTGTGCGTGTGGATGGGGCGCCATGTGTGTGCCATGTCCATGTGCATGTACGTGGTGTGGAGTGTAGCACTAATGAGGGAGTGGGAGTTTGCGTGTCGTGTGTGTCGAAAGAGTGTGTGTGTGTGTGTTATTGTAGAGGGTGTGGGTGTGCAGTGAGGTGGTGTGTGGAGATAGTTGAGTGTGTGTGTGTGAAAAGGTGTGTGTAGGTGTGTGAGTGTGTGTTATGTGGGGTCCTGTGGGGGGGAGGGGGGTGGGTGTGTGTGTGTAGTGTGTGCGCACGACGACGAGTGTGTGTGCAGTGTGTGTGCGACGGGTGTGTGTGCGGCGCGCGTGAGTTTCGTGTATGTGTTGTTTTGGTGGATGTGCGTGTGTGTGTGGGCATGGCATTTGCATATGTGCCAAGCGAGTACGTGTCTGTGTTTTTACCGTGTGGTGTGCATGCGTGTGTGAGTGTGCATGTGGTGGAGTGTACTGTGTGTGTAGCATGTGAGTGTTGTTGTGTGAGTGGTGCGTGGCTGTGGGTGTGAGTGTGAGTTATACGTGTGCATTGTGTGTGCGTGTGCCTGTGTCTGTTCGTGGGTGGGGGCCTCCCCTTGGGCTTGTTGAGGTTCGTGTGGTGTGTGTGATGCCGTATGCTGGGTGTTGTGCGTACACAGTGTGTATAAGGTTGGGTTGTGCGTGTGCATGTGCATGGAGTTGTGTGTCTTATGTCTGCGAGTGCGTGTGCATACGCCTATGTGTGCAAGTTTGAATTTGTGTCTGTGCGTAGCGTCTATGTGTGCAAAAGGCCGGGCTTGGCCCCTCCCAAAGGCTCCGAGTCCCAACTCAGCCACCGTTGGGCCGAACCCACCCCACCTAACCAACCATTCCTCGGACCCTGGCCCCTACCAATGCCCCCACCCAGTGCTAACCAGTGCCTTGGCCGGTGAATAATTCTACCCCCGAAAGACCTCCCCCGGGGATTCAAATTCCCAAGGGGCTGGCGGCACGGCGCCCAGAACCAACGGGATCCGGGCGCGCGAGGCAACTCCGCCCCGCATAAACAACCCCAATCTCTCTTGAGGCCGTGTCTAATGGACTGGCCCTCCCACAGCCACATGTCCAACTTCGACCTTATAACTGTCTGAAACGGACCACCACCCCGAACCCTCCACTTTCCACTTCACCTCTACCAACCCACTTCCCTTCCCACATCTAATCCCCCTAATTATTTTACCACCGCAACTTCCCATCGCTTTCCCCCCTTCCCACCACCCGATCCCCAACCCTAAGGCGTTGAAGTGCACCGGGAGCACGATGGAGAAAAGGTAGCACCGCTCCGGCGGGAGCGCCCCCCGAGCGGCATGAACTGTCAAGAGGCGGAGATTGAACGGTGGCCCGTCCCAGTCCTACTCCCCCCACTCACCCTGAAACACCACACACTATCAGCGCCCGCTCGGCGACATGTCAGCCCAGGAACCGGCAGCATCTCTCTGTGCGACGGCGGGCAACTGGGCCAC
>CM034147.1:476667236-476669736 GCA_019776745.2 Taxus chinensis | reverse complement strand
ATGCACACACACACGCACGCGCACACGCAAGCACATGCACACGCACATGCACATGCACACGCACAGACACGCACACACACATGCACGCACATACACGCACACACACACACGTGCACGCGCACAAACGCGCACGCGTATGCACATGCAAGCACACACACAAGGAAACGCACACGCACATGCACATGCGGACACACACATGCGCAAGCACACACACATGCACACGCACAGGCACAGGCACATTCACATTCACACGCACATGCATACACACACGCACATGCACACACACACACACATGCACATGCACACGCACACACACAAATGCACACGCACACATACACGCACACGCACTCACACACACAAGGAAACACACTCGCACACGCACACGCACACGCACACGAGGACACGCACATGCGCGCACACACACACATGCACATGCACACACACACGCACATTCACATGCACACGCACATGCATACGCACACGCACATGCACACGCACACGCACACACACAAATGCACATGCACATGTACACGCACACGCACACGCATACGGGCACACACATGCACAAACCCACAAACATGCACATGAACACGCACACGCACACGCACACACACACGCACACACACACACAGACACACACACACACGCACATGAACACGCACATGTACACGCACACACAAACGAACACGCACACACATACAAACACGCATGCACACGAACACGCACATGCACACGCACACGCACACGCACACACAAGCATGCACACACACATGAACACGCACATGCACACGCAAGCACATGCACAAGCACTCACACGCACACGCACATGCACACGCACTCGCACACGCACACACAAACACACTCACATGCATCCACACATGCAAGCACATGCACAAGGACATGCACACGCACACGCATAGGCATAGGCATAGGCACACGCACACACACACGCATGCACACACGAAAGCACACGCACGCACGCACGCGCACGTGCACACGCACATGCAAGCACACGCACAAGGAAACACACATGCACACACACACGCACATGCACACACACATGCACACGCGGACACACACACGCGCACGCACACACACATGCACACGCACACGCACACGCACATTCACATGCACACGCACATACACATGCACACGCACACAGACAAATGCACATGCACACGCACACGGGCACACACATGCAAAAACCCACGAACACGCACATGAACACGTGCACGCACATGCACACACACACGCACACACACGCGGACACGCACACGCACACGCATGCAAACATGCACGCACACGCACACGCACACGCACACGCATAAGCACACGCACATTCACAAGCACGGGCATGCACTCGCACATGCACACGCACATTCACAAGCACGTGTATGCACATGCACACGCACAAGGACATGCACATGCACGCGTACGCGCACATTCGCAAGCACGCGCACGCGCACATGCACACGCACAAGAACAAGCACACACACACGCACAAGGACAGGCACACGCACACGCACATGGACACGCACGCGCGCGCGCACATGCACATGTACATGCACACGCACATGCACACACACATACGCACCCACACTCACACGCATATGCAGACGCATGTGCACGTGCCCACTTACACACACATGCACACATGCATGCACAATGGCACACACGCACACACACACACACACGCAGGTACACTCAAAAGCACACGCACATGCATGCGCACACGCACAAGGACACGCACACACACACACACATGCAGACTCACACACACAAGCACACGCACGCACACACACACACGCATCCTGACACACGCATCTGCGCACGCGCATGCACAAGCACACCCAAAAGCACATGTGCACAGATATGCCCACTCACACGAACAGACACATGACGCACACGATCCATGCACACACACACACGCACACACGTACGCACACGAACACACACACAGACACACACACAGAGACGCACATAGACATGCACACACACACACACATGCAGCAAAAAGCACAGCACAGGCATAGGCACAGGCACACGCACGCACACGGAAACAGACACGCACAAACACACACACACACGTGCACACACATGCACAGTCACACGCCCACGCACAGACACATGCATAGGCACACGCACAATCACATGCACAGGCACACACATGCACACGCGCACACACAGGCACACACAAACGCACACACAAGCACACACACACACACACACGTGTTCACGCACACGCACACGCACATTCACAAGCACGTGTATGCACATGCAGGCGCACATGCACACGCACAAGGACATGCACATGCACGCGCACGCGCACATTCACAAGCATGCACACGCACAAGAACAAGCACATGTGCACGCACAAGGACATGCACACGCACACGCACATGGACGCGCACGTGCGCGCGCACATGCACATGTACACGCACAAGAACACACACACGCACACGCACATGCACACACGCATGCACACTCACACGCATACGCA
>CM034147.1:476657236-476664736 GCA_019776745.2 Taxus chinensis | reverse complement strand
AGCACAAGAACAAGAACACGCACAACGACATGCACACGCACACGCACAAGGACATGCACACACACACACACATGCACTCGCACGCACACGCACACATACACGCACATACACACGCACACGCACACGCACACACACACACACACACGCACACGCACATGCACACGCACACACGCACACATCACATGCACATGCACACGCATGCGCACGCGCACACTTACACACACTTACACGCACATGCACACACACGACACACACAAACACACACGCACACACACACACATGTACACACACACACACGCAGGCACACTCACACGCACACACACATGCACGCGCACACGGACACGCACACACACATGCACACACACACACACATGCACAAGGACACACACACACACGCACGCACACACACACACACACACACGCACACATACACGCACAAGCATATGTGCATGCACATGCACACACACACAAACGCGCACACACACACACACATACACACACACACTCACACCCATACGCAGACACACGTGCACGCGCACACTTATATGCACACTCACACACGCATGCACACTAACACGCACATGCAGACACACACACACACGTAGGCACACTCAAAATCACATGCACATGCACACGCACAGGAACACACACACGCACACACACATGCACACTCACACACACAAACACACGCACACACACACGCATCCGCGCACGCACATGCACATGCACACCCACATGCACACGTGCATAGACATGCCCACTCACACGCAGATGCAAAAGCACACGTCCACACACACGCACACGCGTATGCACACGAACACACACAGAGGCACGCACACGGACACGCACACATACACGCGCACACGCACACAGCACACGCGCGCGCACACACACACGCGCACACGCAGCAAAAATGCATAGCACATGGCACACACACGCACACGCACAACACACACACGCACATGCACACACACACACACACACATGCACACACATGCACAAGCACACGCCCACGCACAGGAACACGCACACGCACAAGAACATGGCCATGCACAGACATACGCACAGGCACACACACGCAGATGCGCACGCACACGCATACGCACAAACACACGCACACACGGACACACACGTACATACACACGCACAAATACACGAACACGCACATGCAAACGCACACGCACATGCACACGCGCACACACACTCAGATGCACATGAGCACGTGTAAACACGTGCACGCACGCCTAGGCACATGCACGCACACGCACACGCACATGCACACGCGCACGCACACGCATGCACACGTGCACAGACACGCACACGCATGCACACACACACACATGCACACACATACGCACAAACACATGTACACGCACAAGCACACATATGTGGGCATGCACACACACGTGCACACACACGCTCACACACACACACACACACACACACATGCACACACACAAGCACACACACACGCATAGCCACACGCTCGAGCATAGCCACACGTGCACGCACAGGTACACACACATGCACATGCACACGCACACACACACACACATGCACAGGCACACACATGCACACACACATGCATACACACACACATGCACACGCATACGCACAAACACATGTACACGCACACGCACATGTATGAGGGAACACACATGCACACACACACACATGCACACGCATACGCACAAACACACGTACACGCACATGCACATGTATGAGGGAACACACATGCACACACACACACACACGCACGCACATGTGCACACGCGCACACGAACACGCATGCACATGCAAACGCGCACGCACACGCAGACGCACACACACACAAGCATGCACACACACATGAACACACACATGCACACAAAAGCACACACACAAGCACAAGCACTCGCACTCACACGCACACGAACATGCACATGCACACGCACATGCACATGCACACGCACACGCACATGCACATGCACACGCACACGCAAACGCACACGCGCTCGCACATGCACATGCACACGCACACGCAAATGCACACGCACTCACACACGCACACGCACACACACTCACACGCACCCACACACACAAGCACACGCATAAGGACACGCACACGCACACACGCACGCACACGGAGCACACAAACACCACGCACAGCACAGCACATGCACACGCACACGGAAAAGCACGCACATGCACGCATGCACGCACACACGCACATGCACGTGCACGCATACGCATGCACACACGCACGCGCACGAACATGCACTTGCACACACACACGCACACCACATGCACACATGCACGCACACACACACACATGCACACGCACACGCACACGCACTCGGGCACACACACGCACGCACAAACGCACACGCACATGCACACGCACACACACTCACACGCACACGCACACGTACACGTACATGCACACGCACACGCATTCACACGCACACGCACACTTACAAGCACACGCACAAGCACCCGCACATGCACATGCACACGCACACACACATGCATGTGCACATGCACACGCACACGCACACGCACAATCACACGCACGTGCACATGCACAATCACACGCACACCTATAAGCATAAGAATAAGCACACACACAACAACACGGACACGCACACGCACAAGGACATGCACATGCACACACGCATGCACACTCATAAGGACACGCACACGCACATGCACACACACAAGGACACGCACATGCACACGCACACACACAAGGACACGCTCACGCACACACGCACGCACACTCACACGCAAACGCAGACGCACGCGCATGCGCACACTTACACTTACAGGCACACGCACATGCACAAGGACACGCACACACACACGCACATGCACAAGAACACGCACACGCACACGCACACACACACGCACACTGACACACACACACACACACGCACACTGACATGCACACGCACACACGCAGGCACACTCAAATGCACACGCACACACACGGGCACACGGACACACACACGCACATGCACATGCACAGGCACATGCACACGCACAAGGACACGCACACACACGCACACTCACACTTACAAGCACACGCACACACACACGCACATGCATCTGCGCACACACACACACACACGCACACCCACACGAACATGCACATGCACATGCACCCGCACGTGCAGACAGACACACACGCACACGCACACGTACACACACAAAGACACGCACACGTAGACATGCACGCACAAGCACACGCACACACACACACACACACATCTGCGCACGCGCACACTGACAAAAACACGTGCACAGACATGCCCACTCACATACAGACGCACGAGCACACGTCCACGCACACGCACATGCACAAACACACAGACATGCACACGGACATGCACACAAACACGTGCACACACACACGCAGCAAAAAGCACAGGCACACGTGCACACACAATCACATGGACATGGACACGCACAAACACACGCACAAGTGCACACACACACACATGAACATGCACACGCACACAAATGCACAGGCACACGCACCATGCATTAGCCCACGTACACTTGCATGCACACGCACATGCGCAGGAATGACACACACACAGGCACACTAGGCACACTTGCACACGCACATGGCAAGCACGTGCACACACACACGCACACGCGCACGCACACATACACACACACACACATACAGCACACGCACACACTTCACACGCACATGGCACACGCACACGCAAATGCACACGCACGCGCACACGCACACGCACACACATGCACACACACGCGCACACACACACACACACAAGCGCACGCACACGCACACGCACAAGCGCACGCACACACACACGCACAAGCACACGTAAACGCACACGTACATGAACACGCGCACACACACGCACACGCACACGCACACACACACACACACACACGCATGCACCCGCGCACGCACACACACACGCACACGCACAAGCACATGTAAACTCACACGTACACGAACACGCGCACACACACGCACACGCACATGCACACTCACACGCACACACACACGCACATGCACACGCACACGCAAAAGCACACGCACACGCACACGAACATGCACACACACACGCAAATGCACACGCACACGCACACGCACACACACATGCACACGCACATGCACATGCACACATGCACACGCACACACACACGCACACGCACACACACACACACGCATGCACACACACATGAACACGCACATGCACACGCAAGGCACACGCACATGCACATGCACAAGCAGAAGCACACGCACACACACATGCACACGCAAGAATATGTACAACCATAAGAACATGCATACGCACACGCACACGCACATGCACACGCACTCGCACGCACACACACACACACGCACATGCACGCGCACAAGTAGACGCACACGCACACATGCATTCACAAGCATGCGCATGCATGCGCACGCGCACATGCACACGCACAAGGACATGCACACGCACGCACACGAACACATTCACAAGCACGCGCATGCGCACATGTACACGCACAAGAACAAGCACATGCACACGCACAAGGACATTCACACGCACACACACATACACAGTCACACGAACACACACACGCACCTCGACGCTCACGCGCACGCGCACATGCATGTGCACATGCACAACAACACACACACGCACATGCACAAGTACACGAACACACACTCACACGTATACGCAGATGCACGTGCACGCGCACACTTACACGCACACGCACACATGCACGCACACTGACACGCACACACACACATGCAGGCACATTGAAAAGCACACGCACATGCACGCGCACAGGGACACGCACATGCACACGCACACACACATGGACACTCACACACACAAGCACACACACACACATCCACATATGTGCACACACATGCACACCCACACGTACACGTGCACAGACATGCCCACTCACGCGTAGACGCACAAGCACACGTCCACGCACACGCACACGAACACACACACTGCCACGCACACGGACAAGGACATAGACACGCACACGGACACGCACACACACACACACACACGCAGCAAAAAGCACAGGCACAGGCACACGCATGGGCACAGGCACATACACACACACGGACACACGTGCACACACATAGGCACGCACAGGCACACATAAATGCACACACACAAGCACACACACACATGCACACAGACACATGGATGCACACGCGCACGCACATAGACACGCACACGCATACGCATAAACACACTCACACACACACACACACACACACACGTACATACACATGCACACGTCCATACGCACGCACATGCACGTGCACACGTACACACACATGCACACGCACACGCACATGCGCACACACACTCAGATGCATACGAGCATGTGTAAACATGCGCACGCACGTCCACGCACATGCTCTCACACACGCATGCACACGCACATGCACATGCACACGCACAAGCACACGCACACAGACACGCATAACCACACGCACACGCGCTCACACACACACAGGCACACGCCCACATGCACACACGCACACGCACACACACACACGCACACGCACACACGCACACACACTCACACGCACAAGCACACGCACACACACATGGACACGCATCTGCACACGCGCACACCCACACAAACAAGCGCAAAGACATGCCCACTCACACGGAGATGCACGAGCACATGTCCACGCACACGCACACGCACAAACACACAGACACGCACATAGACACGCACACAGAGACGTGCACACACACACACACAAACACACAACAAAAAGCATAGGCACACGTGCACACACAATCACATGGACACGAACACGCACAAACACACACACATGTGCACACACACGCACAGGCACATGCCCATGCACAGGCACACGAACAGACACACGCATAGGCACAGGCACAGGCACAGGCCCATGTACGCACACACGCACAAGCAGACACACACACACACACACACACATAAGCGCAAGCACATGTTCAAGCACAAGGACACAAGGACACACACGCCCACGCACACGCACACACACACACGCGCGCGCGCGCACGCGCACTCACACACACACGCACACGCACACACACACACACACACACACATGCAGAAGTACACACACACACACGCACACACACAAGCACAAGCAAACGCACACGTACACGAACACGCGCACACACATGCAAACGCACACGTACACGAACACGCGCACACACACACACACGCACATGCACAAGTGCACGCACACGCACACGCACATGCACATGCAGAAGTACAAACACATGCACACGCACACGCACAAGCATACGTAAACACACACGTACACGAACATGTGCACACACACGCACACGCACACGCACATGCACATGCACACGCACACGCACACACACATGCACACGCACAAACACACGCACAAACACACAGACACGTGCACACACACACACACACGCAGCAAAAAGCACAGGCACACGTGCACACACAATCACACGGACATGGACACACACACACACACACACGCAGCAAAAAGCACAGGCACACGTGCACACACAATCACACGGACACGGACACGCACAAACACACACACACAAACGTGCACACACACGCACAGGCACATGCCCACGCACAGGCACACAAACAGACACACGCATAGGCACAGGCACAGGGACAGGCCCACATACACACACATGCACAAGCGGATGCACACGCACACGCACACGCACACACATAAGCGCAAGCACATGTTCAAGCACACGGACACAAGGACACACACGCCCACGCACACGCACACACACACACGCGCGCGCGTACACACACGCACACGCACATGCACATACAGAAGTACACACACACACACACGCACACACAGAAGCACATGCAAACGTACACGTACACGAACACGCGCACACACATGAAAACACACACGTACACGAACACGCGCACACACACACACACGCACACGCACACGCACAAGCACACGTAAACGCACACGTACACGGACATGTGCACACACACGCACACGCACACGCACATGCACACGCACACGCATACACACACACACATGCACACGCACACGTACATGCACAAACATACAAACACGCACACGGACACACACACAGACACGTGCACACACACACACACACGCAGCAAAAAGCACAGGCACACGTGCACACACAATCACACGGACATGGACATGCACAAAACACACACGCACATGCACATGCCCACGCACAGGCACACGAATACACACATGCATAGGCACAGGGACAGGCACAGGCCCACGTACACACACACGCACACGCGGACGCACACGCACGCGCACACACATAAGCACAAGCACGTGTTCAAGCACACGGACACACGGACACACACACCCACGCACACGCGCACACACACACACACACACGCGCGCGCGCGCGCACGCACACGCACATGCAGAAGTACACACACACGCACATGCACACAAGCACACGCAAACGCACACGTACACGAACACGTGCACACACACGCAAACGC
>CM034147.1:476644736-476647236 GCA_019776745.2 Taxus chinensis | reverse complement strand
GCACATGCCCACGCACAGTAACACGAACAGACACACGCATAGGCACAGGCACAGGGACAGGCCCACATACACACACATGCACAAGCGGATGCACACGCACACGCACATGCACACACTTAAGCGCAAGCACATGTTCAAGCACATGAACACAAGGACACACACGCCCACGCACACGCACACACACACGCGCGCGCACGCACACACACGCACACACAGAAGCACATGCAAACGCACACGTACACGAACACGCGCACACACATGAAAACGCACACGTACACGAACACGCGCACACACACACACACGCACACGCACATGCACATGCACAAGCGCACGCACACGCACACGCACATGCAGAAGTACAAACACATGCACACGCACACGCACAAGCACACGTAAACGCACAGGTACACGAACATGTGCACACACATGCACACGGACACGCACACTCACACACACATGCACACGCACACGCACATGCACAAACATACAAACACGCAAACGGACACACACACAGACACGTGCACACACACACACACACTAAAAAGCATAGGCACACGTGCACACACAATCACACGGACACAGACATGCACAAACACACGCACACGTGCACACACACGCACATGCACATGCCCACGCACAGGCACACGAATACACACATGCATAGGCACATGCACAGGCACAGGCCCACGTACACACACACGCACACGCGGACGCACACGCACGCGCACACACATAAGCACAAGCACATGTTCAAGCACACGGACACATAGACACACACACCCACGCACACGCGCACACACACACACACGCGCGCGCGCGCGCGCACGCACACGCACATGCACACGCACATGTAGAAGTACACACACACACGGACACGCACACAAGCACACGCAAACGAACACGTACATGAACACGTGCACACACACGCAAACGCACACGTACACGAACACGCACATGCACATGCAGAAGTACAAACACACGCACATACAGAAGTACAAACACACGCACACACACACGCACAAGCACACGTAAATGCACACGTACACGAACACGCACACGCACACGCACACGCACATGCAAAAGCACACACACACGCACACGAACATGCACACACACACGCAAATGCGCACGCACACGCACACGCACACGCACATGCAGACACACACGCACACACACACGCACAAACACACACACGCATGCACACACACATGAACACGCACATGCACACGCAAGCACATGCACAAGCAGAACCATACGCACATGCACATGCACACTCAAGCATATGTACAACCATAAGAACACGCACACGCACACGCACACACACGCACACGCACATGCACAAGCACATGCACACGCACACGCACACGCACACACACACACGTACATAGACACACACACGTGCATGCGCACGCACATGAACACGCACATGTGCACACGCTCGTGCGCACACACGCACACGCGCACACACACTCAGATGCACACGAGTACGTGTAAATATTCGCATGCACGTGCACGCACATGCACTCACACACGCATGCACACTAAAATGCACATGCACATGCACATGCACACGGACACGCACAACCACACACACACTCACACACACACACAGGCACACGCCCACACGCACACACACACGCACAAGCACACGTAGAAAGAAACGCACACGCACACACGCACGCACACTCTCACGCACAAGCAAACACACACACACACACGCACGCATCTGCGCACACGCACACGCACACACACACACACGCACATGCACACGCACACGCACACGCACACACACACACACACGCATGCACACCCACATGAACACGCACATGCACACGCAAGCACATTCACAAGCAGAAACATACGCACATGCACATGCACATGCAAGCATATGTACAACCATAAGAACACGCACACGCACACGCACACACACACACACACGCACACGTACAAGCACATGCACACGCACACGGACACGCACACGCACACACACACACGTACATACACACACACACACACACACACACACACACACACACACACACACGTGCATGTGCACGCACATGTGCACACACACGCACACACACACGCACACGTCTACACACACTCAAATGCACACGAGCACGTGTAAACATTCGCATGCACGTGCACGCACATGCACTCACACACGCATGCACACGCACATGCACATGCACACGGACACGCACAACCACACGCACACTCACACACACACACACAGGCACACACCCACACGCACACACACACGCACAAGCACATGCAGAAAGAAACGCACACGCACACACGCACGCACACTCACACGCACAAGCACACACACACACGCACGCACACGCATCTGCGCACGCGCACACCCACACAAACACGCGCAAAGACATGCCCACTCACACGCAGACGCAAGAGCACATGTCCACGCACACGCACACGCACAAACACACAGACACACAGATGGACACGAACACAGACACGTGCACACACACACACACGT
>CM034147.1:476639736-476642236 GCA_019776745.2 Taxus chinensis | reverse complement strand
GCACGCACATGCACTCACACACGCATGCACACGCACATGCACATGCACACGCACATGCACACGGACACGCACAACCACACGCACACTCACACACACACACATAGGCACACGCACACGCACACACACACGCACACGCACACGCACAAAGAAACGCACACGCACACACACACGCACACTCACACGCACAAGCGCACACACACACACGCATGCACACGCATCTGCGCACGCGCACACCCACACAAACACGCGCAAAGACATGCCCACTCACACGCAGATGCACAAGCACACATCCACGCACACGCACACACACAAACACACAGACACATGTGCACACACACGCACATGCACATGCCCACGCACAGGCACACGAATAGACACATGCATAGGCACAGGCACAGGCACAGGCCTACGTACACACACACGCACACGCGGACGCACACGCACGCGCACACACATAAGCAGAAGCACATGTTCAAGCACACGGACGCGCGGACACACACGCCCACACACACGCACACACACACACACGCGCGCACGTGCACGCACACGCACATGCAGAAGTACACACACACCCGCACACACACACAAGCACACGCAAACGCACACGTACACGAACACGCGCGCACACACGCAAACGCACACGTACATGAACACGCGTGCACACACACACACGCACATGCACATGCACAAGTGCACACACACGTACACGCACACGCACACGCAAACGCACACGCACACACGCACGCACACTCACACGCACAAGCACACACTCACACACACGCACACGCATCTGAGCACGCGCACACCCACACAAACACACGCAAAGACATGCCCACTCACACGCAGACGCACGAGCACACGTCCACGCACACGCACATGCACAAACACACAGACACACGTGCACACACACGCACATGCACATGCCCACGCACAGGCACACCAATAGACACATGCATAGGCACAGGGACAGGCACAGGCCCACGTACACACACATGCACACGCGGACGCACACGCACGTGCACACACATAAGCACAAGCACATGTTCAACCAGACGGACACACGGACACACACGCCCACACACACGCACACACACACATACACACACGCGTGCGCGCACGCACATGCACATGCACACGCACATGCAGAAGTACACACACACCCGCACACACACACAAGCACACGCAAACGCACACGTACACGAACACGCGCACACATGCACATGCACAAGCGCACGCACACGCACATGCACAGGCACAGGCACAGGCACACGTACACGAACACGCACACACAGACGCACACGCACACGCACACGCACACGCACACGCAAAAGCACACGCACACGCACACGAGCATGCACACACACACGCAAATGCGCACGCACAGGCATACGCACACGCACATGCACACACACATGCACACGCACACGCACACACACACACACGCATGCACACCCACATGAACACGCACATGCACACGCAAGCACATGCACAAGCTGAACCATACGCACATGCAAATGCACACGCAAGCATATGTACAACCATAAGAACACACACACACACGCATACGCACACGCACAAGCACATGCACACGCACACGCACAAGCACACACACATACACACACACACGTACATACACACACACACGAGGATGCGCACGCACATGAACACGCACATGTGCACAAGCACGCACACACACACGCACACGCGCACACACACTTAGATGCACACGAGCATGTGTAAACAGTCGCATGCATGTGCACGCACATGCACTCACACACGCATGCCCACGCACATGCACATGCACACGGACACGCAGAACCACACGCACACTCACACACACACAAACAGGCACACGCCGACACGCACACACACACGCACAAGCACACGCACAAAGAAACGCACACGCACACACGCACGCACACTCACACGCACAAGCACACACACACACACGCACGCACACGCATCTGCGCATGCGTACACCCACACAAACACGTGCAAAGACATGCCCACTCACACGTAGACGCACGAGCACACGTCCACGCACACGCACACGCACAAACACACATACACACAGATGGACACGCACACAGACACGTGCACACACACACACACGCAGCAAAAAGCACAGGCACACGTGCACACGCAATCACATGGACATGGACACGCACAAACACACACACACGTGCACACACACGCACAAGCACAAGCCCACGCACAGGCACACGGACAGACACACGCATAGGCACAGGCACAGGCACAGGCCCACGTACACACACACACACAAGCGGACGCACACGCACACACACACACATAAGCGCAAGCACATGTTCAAGCACACGGACACAAGGATACACATGCCCATGCACGCGCACACACACACACACACACATACACACGCGCGTGCGCATGCATACACACACGCACACGCACATGCAGAAGTACATACACACACACACACACAAGCACATGCAAACGCACGCACACGTACACGAACACGCGC
>CM034147.1:476564736-476627236 GCA_019776745.2 Taxus chinensis | reverse complement strand
CACATGCCCACACACAGGCACACGAACACACACACGCATAGGCACAGGTACAGGCATAGGCCCACGTACACACACACGCACAAGCGGACGCACACGCACACGCACACGCACATGCAGAAGTACACACACACGCACGCACACACACAAGCACACGCAAACGCACACGTACACGAACACGCGCACACACATGCAAACGTACACGTACACGAACACGTGCACACACACACACACACGCACGCACATGCACAAGTGCACGCACACGCACATGCACAAGTGCACGCACACGCACACGCACACGCACACGCACAAGCACACATAAACGCACACGTACACGAACATGTGCACACACACGCACATGCACACGCACACGCACACGCATACACACATGCACACGCACAAACACACGGACACACACACAGACACATGCACACACACACACACGCAGCAAAAAACACAGGCACACGTGCACACACAATCACACAGACACGGACATGCACAAACACACGCACACGTGCACAAACACGCACAGGCACATGCCCACGCATAGGCACAGGCACAGGCACAGGCCCACGTACACACACATGCACACGCGGACGCACACGCACACGCACACATATAAGCACAAGCACATGTTCAAGCACACAGACACACGGACACACACGCCCACGCACACCCACACACACACACACACACGCGCGTGCGCACACACACACACACGCACACGCACATGCACACGCACATGCAGAAATACACACACACACACACACACACACACAAGCACACGCAAATGCACATGTACACGAACACGCGCACACACACGCAAACGCACACGTACACGAACACGCGCACACACACGCACACATGCACATGCACAAGCGCACGCACATGCACACGCACACACACATGCATAAGTACAAACACACGCACACGCACAAGCACACGTAAACGCACACATACACGAACACGCGCACACAAATGCACACGCACACGCACATGCACACGCACATGTACACGCACACGCAAAAGCACACGCACACGCATAGGAACATTCACACACACACGCAAATGCGCACGCACACGCACACGCACATGCACACGCACACGCGCGCGCACACACACACACACACACACACACACACACACACACACATACACACACGCAGACGCACACGCACATACACATACGCGTGCACACACACATGAACACGCACATGCACGCGCAAGCACATGCACAAGCAGAAGCACACGCACATGCACATGCACACGCAAGCATATGTACAACCATAAGAACACGCACACGCATACGCACACACACGCACACGCACACGCACACACACACGCACACGCACACGCACACGCACACACACACACACACGTACATAAACACGCACATGTGCATGCACACGCACATGCACAGGCACACGTGCACACGCACGCACGCACACACGCACACGCGCACACACACTCAGATGTACATGAGCACGTGTAAACATTCACATGCACTTGCACGCACATGCACTCACACACGCATGCACACGCACACGCACACGCACACAGACACGCACAACCACACGCACACTCGCACAAACAAACACACACACACAGGCACACGCCCACACGCATACAAACACACACACACACACAGGCACACGCCCACACGCACACACACACACACACGCACGCACACGCACACGCACAAAGAAACGCACACGCACACATGCACTCACACTCACACGCACAAGCACACGCACACACGCATCTACGCACGCGCACACCCACACAAACACGCGCAAAGACATGCCCACTCACACGCAGACGCACGAGCACACGTCCACGCACACGCACACGCACAAACACACAGACATGCACATGGACACGTGCACACACATTCACACACGCAGCAAAAAGCACAGGCACACATGCACACACAATCACATGGACACGGACACGCACAAACACATGCACACGTGCACACACATGCACAGGCACATGCCCACGCACAGGCACACGAACAAACACAGGCATAGGCACAGGCCCACGTACAGACACATGCACACGCGGACGCACATGCACACGCACACACATAAGCACACACACACGTTCAAGCACATGGACACACGGACACACACGCCCACGCACACGCGCACACACACACACACGCACACACACACACGCACACGCACATGCAGAAGTACACACACACACACACAAGCACACACAGACGTACACGAACATGCGCACACACACGCAAACGCACACGTACACGAACACGCGCACACACACGCACACGCACATGCACATGCACAAGCGCACGCACACGCATACGCACATGCACATGCAGAAGTACAAACACACGCACAAGCACATGTAAACGCACACGTACATGAACACGTGCACACACACGCACACGCACACGCACATGCACACACACACTCACACGCACACACACACGCACATGCACATGCACACGCAAAAGCACATGCACAAGCACACGAACATGCACACACACAGGAAAATGTGAACAGACACGCACACGCACACGCACATGCACACGCACACGCACACGCACACACACACGCACACACATGCACACACACATGAACATGCACATGTACACGAACACACACACACACACGCATGCACACACACATGAACACGCACATGTACACGCAAGCACATGCACAAGTAGAAGCACACGCACATGCATATGCACATGCAAGCATATGTAGAACCATAAGAACACACACACGCACACACAGACACACACACACACACACGCACTCGCACGCGCACACACACATACACGCACACACACACGCACACGCACACGCATGCACACGCACACGCACACGCACATGCACACGTAGAAGCAGACGCACACGCACACACACATTCACAAGCACGCGCACGCATGCGCACACGCACATGCACACGCACAAGGACATGCACACGCACGCACACGCACACATTCACAAGCACACGCATGCGCACACGTACATGCACAAGAACAAGTACACGCACATGCACAAGGACATTCACATGCACACACACATACACACTGACATGAACATGCTCACGCGCACGCGCACATGCATGCGCACACGCACAACAACACGCACACGCACACATTCACAAGCACACGCATGCGCACACGTACATGCACAAGAACAAGCACACGCACACGCACAAGGAAATTCACACGCACACACACATACACACTGACATGAACATGCTCACGCGCACGCGCACATGCATGCGCACACGCACAACAACACGCACACGCACACGCACAAGTACACGCACACGCACACACGCACACACACTCACACGCATACGTAGATGCACGTGCACGCGCACACTTACGCACACACGCACATATGCACGCACACTGACACGTACACGCACACACTCACATGCAGGCACACTCAAAAGCACACGCACACGCACGCGCACAGGGACACACACATGCACAAGGACACACACATGCACACTCACACACACAAGTGCGCACACACACACACACACACATCCACGTATGCGCACACACATGCACACCGACACGTACACATGCACAGACATGCCCACTCACGTGCAGACGCATAAGCACACGTCCACGCAGACGCACACGAACACACACACAGACACGCACACAGACACGCAAACGGACACGCACACAGACACACAGACACACACACGCAGCAAAAAGCATAGGCATAGGCACAAACACGCACATGGACACACGTGCACACACATGCATAGGCACACGCCCATGCATAGGCACACAAAAGCACACGCGCACGCATAGGCACACGTAAATGCACACACACAAGCACACACACACATGCACACACACACACCCGGACGCACACACGCACGCACACAGACACGCACACGCATATGCACAAACACACGCACACACACACACGTACATACACACGCACATGTGCATGCGCACTCACATGCACAAGCACATGTGCACACGCACGCACACGCACACACACACGCACACACACTCAGATGCACACGAGCACGTGTAAACATTCACACGCACGTGCACGCACATGCACATGCACACGTACATGCACATGCACACGCACACGCACACGCACACACACACGCACAGCCACACGCACACGCGCACAAACACACAGGCACAGGCACATGCACACGCACAAAGAAACACACACGCACACACGCATGCACACTCACACGCACAAACACACGCACACACGAACGCACACACATCTGCGCACGCGCACACCCACACAATCACGCGCAAAGACATGCCCACGCACACGCAGACGCACGAGCACACGTCCACGCACACACACACACAAACACACAGACACGCACACGGACACATGCACACACACACAACAAAAAGCACAGGCACACGTGCACACACAATCACACGGACACGGACATGCACAAACACACGCACACGTGCACACACATGCACAGGCACACGCCCACGCATAGGCACACGAACAGACACACGCATAGGCACAGGCACAGGCACAGGCCAACGTAAACACACACGCACACGCAGACGCACATGCACATGCACACACATAAGCACACGCACACGTTCAAGCACATAGACACACGGACACACACGCCCACGCACACGCGCACACACACACACACATGCATGCGCATGCACACGCAGAAGTACACACACACACACGCACGCACGCACAGGCAGAAGTACACACACACACACAAGCACACACAAGCACACGCAAATGCACACGTACACGAACACGCGCACACACACGCAAACGCACACGTATAAAAACACACACACACACACGCACACGCACATGCACACGCACATGCACACGCACACACACACGCACACGCACACGCAAAAGCACACACACACACACACACGCACACACACACACGCACACGCACACGCACACACACACACACATGCACACACACACACGCACACGCACACGCACATGCACACGCACACGCATGCACACACACATGAACACGCACATGCACACGCAAGCACATGCACAAGCACAAGCACACACACACGCACATGCACATGCAAATGCAAGCATATGTACAACCACAAGAACATGCACACACACACACACACACGCACACGCACACGCACACACACATGCACACACACTCGCACGCACATGCACACATACACGCACACGGACACACACACGTACATGCAGACACAGACGCAGACGCACATGCACAAGCAGACACACATGCACACGCGCATTCACAAGCACGTGCACACGCACATGTACACACATAAGGACATGCACACGCACGCGCACATGCACATTCACAAGCACACGCATGCTCACATCTACACGCACAAGAACAAGCACATGCACATGCACAAGGACATGCACATGCACACACGCATGCACACTCACACTCACATGCACACGCACCTCGACGCTCACGCGTACGCGCACATGAACGCGCACACGCACAACAACACATACACGCACATGCACAAGTACACACACAAGCAAACACACACGCATACTCACACGCATATGTAGATGCATGTGCACGCGCACACGCACACTGACACGCACATGCAGGCACACTCAAAAGCACACGCACACGCACGCGCACAGGGACACGCACATGCACACGCACACGCACACACACATGCACACTCACACACACAAGCACATGCACACACACAAACGCACATCCGCGTATGCGCACACACACGCACACCCACACACACATGAGCACAGACATGCCCACTCACGCGCAGACGCACGAGCACACGTCCACGCACATGCACACGAACACACACATGGACACGTACATGGACACGCACACAGACACACACACACACGTAACAAAAAGAACAGGCACACGCACACGCATGGGGACAGGCACAGACATGCACACGGACACACATGCACACACATACATAGGCACACGCCCATGCACAGGCACACGCGCACACACAAGCACACGCCCACACACAGACACACACACAGGCACACTTACAGGCACACAAAAGCACACACGCATGCATAGGCACACGCAAATGCACACACACAAGCACACACACACATGCACACAGCACACACACGCACAGCACACACGCATGCACATGCACACGCAACATGCACATTCACACACACATGCATGCACACATACTACACGCACAAGCACACATGCACACACACGCACACGCACATGCACACGCGCATGCACGCACACGCACATGCACAGGCACACACTCACGCGTACACGCGCACACGCACAACAACACATACACGCACACGCACACACACATGCACACACATGCACATGCACATGCACACACACACGCACACGTGCACACATGGACACGCACATGCACACGCACACGCACGCACACGCACAGGCACACGCACATGCACACGCACACACACGCTCAGCACGCTCACACAGGCACACCTGCACACACGCACAACGCACATGCACACACACACGCACATGCACACACACACACACGCACATGCACACACGCGCATAACGAGCACACGTACACGGCACACGCCACACATATGCACAGGCACACGCACACAGACACACTCACACACACACAGGCACACGCACACGCACATGTGCACGCCATGCACACGCACATGAACACACATGCACACACACACACAGGCACACGTGCATGCACACGCACACGCACACACACAAGCACACACTCATGCACACACACACACACACACGCGCACATGCACACACACAGCACACACTCATGCACACGCACACGCGCACACGCACGCGCACACACACACACACGCACTCAAATGCACACACGCTCAGACGCGCACAAGCACCTGTAAACATGCGCACACACATGCACTCACATGCACATGCACATGCACACACACACGCACATGCACACGGACACGCATAACCACACGCACACACGCACACACACGCACAGGCACATGCCCACGCACAGCCAAACGTGCACGCCCAGGAACACTCCCACGCACAAGCACACTCACACGCACACGCACACGCACACGCACACACACACAGACACGCACAACCACGCACACACGCGTAAACACACATACAGGCACACGCCTACGCATAGCCAAATGTGCATGCACAGGAACACTCCCACACACAGGCACACTCATACGCACACGTGCACGCACACGCACATGAACACACATGCACACGTGCATGCACACGCACACACACGCACATGCACACACATATGCACACACACACACAAACACATGTACATGCACAAGCACACGTATGCGGGCACGCACACGCATGCGCACACACACGCACACGCACATGCACACACACACGCACACACACACACACGCATAGCCACACGCCCACGCATAGCCACACGCGCACGCACAGGCACACACCCATGCACATGCACATGCACACGCAGACACACAGGCACAAGCACACGCACAGGCACACACACACACATGCACACGTGCACGCACATGCACATGCATACACACACACATTCACACGTAGACGCACAAAAACACGTAAACGCACACGCACACGTAAGCGGGCACGCACATGGACACGCACACACACGCATGCACATGCACACACGTGCACACGCATGCATGCACACGATCACGCACACACACATGTATGCACTCACACACACACACACACATGCACTCGCACGCGCACACACACATACACGCACACGCACACGCACAAGGACACGCACACGCACACATTCATGCACAATCAAATGCACATGCAGACCCACACACACGCGCACATTTACACTTACACTTACATGCACATGTACAAGGACACACACAAGCACACACGCACACACACTGACACGCACACGCACACATGCAGGCACACACAAATGCACATGTACACGCACGCGCACATGGACACGCACACGCACATGCACACACACACACACACACGCACAAGGACACGTACACGCACACATGCATGCACACTTAGATGCACAAGCACACGCACACACACATGCACAAGCATATGTGCATGCGCATGCACACGCACACGCACACACACACACACTCACACGTATACGCAGACACACGTGCACGCGCACACTTACATGCACACTCACACACGCATGCACACTGACACGCACATGCGCACACACACACACACACACACACACACACACACACACACACACACACACATAGGCACACTCAAAAGCACATGCACACGCACGCACACAGTGACACGAACACACACATAGACACATGCACACTCACACACACACATGCACACTCACACACACAAGCACATGCACAAACACACGCATCCGCGCACGCGCATACACATGCACACCCACATGCACACGTGCACAGACATGCCCACTCACACGCACATGCATGAGCACACGTCCACGCACACGCACACGCGTACGCACACGAACACACACAGAGACACGCACACGGACACGCGCACACACACAAACACACACACACACACACAAGCACACGCAGCAAAAAGCACAGCCAAAGGCACACACACACACGCACACGCGCATGCACACGCGTACGCACAAACACACGCACACACACGTACATACACATGCACACGTGTGTGCGCACGCACACATACGCGCACACGCACATGGAAACGCGCACACGCACATGCACGCACATGCACACGCACGTGTGCACACACACTCAGACGCACATGAGTACGTGTAAACACGCGCACGCACGCGCACACACATGCACGCACACGTGCACACTCACGCACATGCACATGCACATGCACACGCACACGCACATGCACATGCACACGCACAACCACATGCATATGTGCACACACACGCACAGGCACACACCCACACACAGCCACATGTGCACGCACAGTAACACACCCACGCACAGGCACAGGCACAGGCACACTCACACACACACACACGTACACACGCACATGGATGCACACGCACACGTGCACACCGCATGCCACACACCACACACACACACACATACACATACGCGCACGTACACGCACACATACGCATGCACACGCACATGGAAACGCGCACACGCACATGCACGCACATGCACACGCACGTGTGCACACACACTCAGACGCACATGAGTACGTGTAAACACGCGCACGCACGCGCACACACATGCACGCACACGTGCACACTCACGCACATGCACATGCACATGCACACGCACACGCACATGCACATGCACACGCACAACCACATGCATATGTGCACACACACGCACAGGCACACACCCACACACAGCCACATGTGCACGCACAGTAACACACCCACGCACAGGCACAGGCACAGGCACACTCACACACACACACGCACGCACACGCACATGGATGCACACGTGCACACACACGCACACGCATGCGCACACACACACACACACACACGCACACACACACACACACATACGCACAAACACACGTACACGCACAAGCACACGTATGCAGGCACATGCACGCACACACACACACATGCACATGCACGTGCACACACACGCTCACACACACGCACACGCACACACACATGCACACACACAAGCACCCACACACACACGCATAGCCACACGCTCGAGCACAGCCACACGCGCACGTACAGGCACACACCCACAAACAGGCATACACACATGCACATTCACACGCACACACACACGCACAGGCACAGGTACACACATGCACACGCACATGCATACGCACACAAACACACACACGAACACACACATGTATGAGGGAATGCACATGCACATGCACACACACGCATGCACATGCGCACACACGCACATGCATGTGTGCACACGAACACGCACGCACACATGCAAACACGCACGCACACGCAGACGCACACACACACAAGCATGCACACACACATGAACACGCACATGCACACGCAAGCACACACAGACACAAGCACAAGCACTCGCACTCACATGCACACGAACATGCACATGCACACGCACACGCGCACACGCACACGCACACACACTCGCACATGCACACGGACTCACACACGCACACTCACACGCACCCACACACACAAGCACACGCATAAGGACATGCACACGCACATGCACAAGAACATGCACAGGCATAGGCACACACACACACACACGCGCACACGCAAGCACACACACACTCACGCACGCGCACACGCACGCACACGCACATGCACAGACATGCACATGGAAAAGCACGCACACTTACGCATGCACATGCACGCACGCACGCACACACATGCACGTGCACGCAGACGCATACACACACACACGTGCACGCACATGCAAACACACGCACATGTACTTGCACACACACACGCACACCACATGCACACGTGCACGCACACACACACACACACATGCACACGCACACGCACACGCACACGCACACGCACATGCACACGCACAAGCACAAGCACATGCACAAGAACACGCACACACACATGCACACGCACACGCACACGCACACGCACATGCACGCGCACGCACACACGCACACGCACACGCACATGCACACGCACAATCACACACACGCGCACATGCACAATCACATTCACACCTACAAGCATAAGAACAAGCACACGCACAATGACACAGACACACACATGCACAAGGACATGCACACACACACATGCACGCACACTCATAAGGACACGCACACACACATGGATGCGCACATGCATGAGCACATGCACACGCACACACACACGCACATGCACACGCACACACACAAGGACATGCATACGCACACACGCACGCACACTCACATGCAAACGCAGACGCACGCGCACGCGCACACTTACACTTACATGGACACGCAGATGCACAAGGACACGCACACGCACACACGCATGCATACGCACACGCACATGCAAAAGAACACGCACACGCACACGCACACACACATTGACACACACACACGCACGCACATTGACATGCACACGCACACACATAGGCACACTCAAACGCACACGCACACGCACGCGCACACGGACACGCACACGCACATGCACAGGCACATGCACACGCACAAGGACACGCACACACACTCAGACTTACAAGCACACGCACACACACACGCACATGCATCTGCGCACACACACACATGCACACCCACACGAACATGCACACGCACACGCACCCGCACGTGCACACGGACACACACACGCACACGCACACACACACACATGCATCTGCGCACACACACATGCACACCCACACGAACACGCACACGCACACGCACCCGCACGCACACACGAACACGCACACGCACACGCACATGCAAACACACAAAGACACACACACAAAGACACACATGCACACTGACACGCACAAGCACACGCACACACACACGCACACGCATCTGCGCACACGCACACCCACACAAACACATGCACAGACATGCCCACTCACATGCAGACGCATGAGCACATGCACACGCACACGCATATGGACAAACACATAGACACGCACACAGACATGCACACAGACACGTGCACACACACACACACATGCAGTAAAAAGCACAGGCACACATGCACACACAATCACACGGACACGGACATGCACAAACACACGCACACGTGCACACACATGCACAGGCACATGAATAGACACACGCACAGGCACAGGGATAGGCACAGGCCCACGTACACACACACGCACACGTGCACGCACATGCACACACACACACACATAAGCACACGCACACATTCAAGCACATGGACACACACACGCACGCACACACACACACACAAGCGCACACACATGCACATGCAGAAGTACAAACACACGCACAAGCACACGTAAATGCACACGTACACGAACACGCGCACACACATGCACATGCACATGCACACGCACACGCACACTCACACGCAGACACACACACACATGCACACGCACACGCAAAAGCACAGGCACACACACACACACGAACATGTACATGCACACGCAAATGCGCACACACACGCACACACACATGCACAAGCACATGCACATGCATACACGCACGCATGCACACACACACGCACACGGAGACACACATGCACACACACACATGAACATGCACATGCACACGCAAGCACATGCACAAGCAGAAGCACAAGCACACGCACATGCACACGCAAGAATATGTACAACCATAAGAACATGCACACGCACACGCATACACACACGCACACGCACTCGCACGCGCACACACACGTACACGCGCACACACACACACACGCACATGCACACGCACATGCACACAAACACGCACACGTACACACACACACAGACGCACACACACATGCACATGCACATGCACAAGCAGACACACACGCACAAGCACATTCAGAAGCACGCGCACATGCACACACACAAGGACATGCACACGCACACATTCACAAGCACGCGCATGTGCACATGTACACGCACAAGGACATTCACACGCACACACGCATACACACTCACACAAACACACACACGCACCTCGACGCTCACGCGCACACTCACAACAACATGCACACGCACATGCACAAGTACACACACACACATGCACGCACGCACACTCACACGCATACGTAGATGCACGTGCACGCGCACACTTACACGCACACTCACACGCATACGCAGATGCACGTGCACGCGTACACTTACACGCACATGCAGACATGCACGCACACTTACATGCACATGCACACACACACACGCAGGCACACTCAAAAGCACACGCACATGCACGCACACAGGGACGCGCACACACACACATACAAGGACACGCACACGCACACACACATGCACACTCACACACACAAGCACACACACACACACACATCCGTGTATGCGCACGCACACGCACACGCACATGTACACGTGCACAGACATGCCCACTCATGCACAGACGCACAAGCACACGTCCACGCACACACACACGAACACACACACAGACACGCACACGGATACGCACATGGACACGTACACAGATACAGACACACACACACACAGGCAGCAAAAAGCACAGGCACACGTACACGCATGGGCACAGGCACAAACATGCACACGGACACACGTGCACACACATGCATAGGCACACGCCCACGCACAGGCACACAAAAGCACACGCGGACACACAGGCACACGCAAATGCACATACACAAGCACACACACACATGCATACAGACACACGGACGCACACGCGCATGCACATAGACACGCACACGCATACGCACAAACACACACACACGTACATACACATGCACACGCACGTACACGCACACGTACACGCGCACACAAACTCAGATGCAGACGAGCACGTGTAAACATGCGCATGCACGTGCACGCACATGCACTCACACATGCATGCACACGCACGCACACACCCACACAAACACATGCAAAGACATGCCCACTCACATGCAGACGCACGAGCACACGTCCACGCACACGCACATGCACAAACACAAAGACACGCACACGCACACTCACACACACACACATGCAGCAAAAAGCATAGGCCCACGTGCACACACAATCGCATGGACACGGACACGCACAAACACACGCACACGTGCACACACACGCAAAGGCACATGCCCATGCACAGGAACACGAACAGACACACGCATAGGCACATGCACACGCACACACATAAGTACACACACACGGACACGCAGACACACATGCACATGCACACACATAAGCACACGCACACGTTCAAGCACACAGACACACGGACACACACACCCACACACACGCACACACACACACGCGCGCACGCACACACACACGCACACGCACACGCACATGTAGAAGTTAACACACACACACGCACACACACAAGCACACGCAAACGCACACGTACACAAACACGTGCACACACATGTAAACGCACATGTACATGAACACACGCACACACACGAACACGCACATGCACACGCACATGCACAAGCACACGCACACACACAAGCGCACGCACACGCACACGCACACGCACATGCAAAAGTACAAACACACGCACACACGCACACGCACAAGCACACGTACACGAACACGTGCACGTACACGCACACGCACACGCACACGCACACGCACACACACACGCACACACACACGCACATGCACACTCACACGCACACACACACGCACATGCACACGCACACGCAAAAGCACATGCACACGCACATGAACATGCACACACACACGCAAATGCACACGCACATGCACACGCACACGCACATGCACATGCACACGCACACACACACACACACTGACACGCGCGCACACACACACGCACGCATGCACACACACATGAACACGCACATGCACACGCAAGCACATGCACAAGCAGAAGTAGAAGCACACGCACATGCAATCATATGTACAACCATAAGAACACGCACACGCACACGCACACACACACACACACGCACACGCACTCACACATACACGCACTCGCACGCACACACACACGTACACGCACATGCACACGCACACGCAGACACACACACACACACACACACGCACAAGTAGACGCACACACACACACATTCACAAGCACGCGCACGCATGCGCACATGCACAAGGACGTGCACACACACGCACACGCACACATTCACAAGCACGCGCATGCGCACATGTACACGCACAAGAACAAGCACACGCACACGCACAAGGACATTCACATGCACACACGCATACACACTCACACGAGCACGCACACGCACCTCGACGCTCACGCTCACGCGCACATGCACATGCACAAGCACAACAACACGCACACGCACATGCATAAGTACACGCACACGCACACATGCATATGTACACGCACACGCACACATGCATGCACACTCACACACATACGCAGATGCACGTGCACGCGGACACTTACACGCACACACACACACATGCACGCACACTGACACGCACACACACACACACACGCAGACACACTCAAAAGCACACGCACACGCACGTGCATAGGGACACGCACACGCACACGCATAAGGACACGCACACACACATGCACACTCACTCACACAAGCACAAACACACACACACACACACATTCACGTATACGCACGTACATGCACACCCACACGTACACGTGCACAGACATGCCCACTCACGCGCAGATGCACAAGCACACATCCACGCACACGCACACGAACAAACACACAGAAATGCACATGGACATGCACATGGACACGCGCACACACACACACACACACGCAGTAAAAATCACAGGCACACGCACACGTATGGGCACAGGCACAGACACGCACACGGACACACGTGGACACACATGCATAGGCACACGCCCACACACAGGCACACAAAAGCACACACGCACGCACAGGCACACGTAAATGCACACACACAAGCACACACACACATGCACACAGACACACGGACGCACACAGACACGCACACGCATACGCACAAACACACGCACACACACATGTACATACACATGCACATGTGCATGCGCACGCACATGTACATGCACACGCACACATGCACATGCACGCACACGCACACGCACACATGCACACACACTCAGATGCAAACGAACACGTGTAAACATTCGCATGCACATGCACTCACACACACATGCACACGCACATGCACATGCACACGCACACACACACGCACACGGACACGCACAACCACATGCACACTCGCACCAACACACAGGCACACGCCCACATGCACACACGTACACGCACACGCACATGCAAACGCACAAAGAAACGCACATGCACACACACACGCACACTCACACGCACAAGCACACGCACACATGCATGTAAATACATCTGTGCACGCGCACACCCACACAAACACGCGCAAAGACATGCCCACTCACACGCAGACGCACGAGCACATGTCCACGCACGCGCACACGCACAAACACACAGACACACACACGGACACGTGCACACACACACACATGCAACAAAAAGCACAGGCACACATGCACACACAATCACATGGACACGGACACACACAAACACACGCACACGTGCACACACATGCACAGGCACACGCCCATGCATAGGCACACGAACAGACACACGCATAGGCACAGGCACAGGCACAGGCCCACGTACACACACACGCACACGCGGACACACATGCACACGCACACACATAAGCACACGCACACGTTCAAGCACACGGACACATGGACACACACGCCCACGCACATCCACACACACACGCACGCGCACGCACACACACACGCACACGCACATGCAGAAGTACACACACACACGCACACGCACACACAAGCACACGTAAATGCACACGTACACGAACATATGCACACACACGTACGCGAACACGTGCACACGCACACGCACACGCACACGCACACGCACATGCACATGCACACGCACACGCACATGCACATGCAATAGCACACGCACACGCACTAGCACACACACATGCACACGCACATGCAAAAGCACACACACACGCACACGAACATGCACACACACACACGTAAATGCGCATGCACACGCACACGCACACGCACACGCACATGCACACGCACACAAACACGCACACACACACGCGCACACACAGGCATGCACACACACATGAACACACACAAGCACATGCAAGCACATGCACAAGCACAAGCACACGCACATGCACACGCACATGTAAATGCAAGCATATGTACAACCACAAGAACACGCACATGCACACGCACACACACACGCACACGCACACGCACATGCACACGCACTCACACGCACATGCACATGTACACGCACACGCACACACACGCATGCACATGCACACACAGACGTAGACGCACACGCACAAGCAGATGCACACGCACACGCACATTCACAAGCATGCGCACATGCACATGCACACGCACAAGGACATGCACACACATGCGCACACGCACATTCACAAGCACACGCATGCGCACATGTACACGCACAAGAACAAGCACACGAACATGCACAAGGACATGCACATGCACACACGCATGCAAACTCACATGAACACGCACACGTACCTTGACGCTCACGCACACGCGCACATGAACACGCACACGCACAACAACACGCACACGCACATACACAAGTACACGCACATGCACACATGCATGCATACTCGCATGCATACGCAGATGCATGTGCACGCGCACACTGACACGCACACGCACACACGCATGCACACTGACACACACACGCATGCACACTGACACGCACACGCACGCACACACACACACAGGCACACTCAAAAGCACACACACACACGCACACGCACAGGGACACGCACACGCACACGCACAAGGACACGCACACGTACACACACATGCACACTCACACACATAAGCACACGCACACACACAAACACACATCTGCGTATGCACACGCAGACGCACACCCACACACACACGTGCATAGACATGCCCACTCACGCGCAAACGTCCACGCACACGCACATGAACACACACACAGACACACACACGGACACGCACACAGACACACACACGGACACGCACACAGACACACACACACACACATGTAGCAAAAAGAACAGGTACATGCACACGCATGGGCACAAGCACAGACACGCACACTGACACACATGCACACACATACATAGGCACATGCCCACGCACAGGCACACGCGCACACACAAGCACACGCCCACGCATAGACACACACACAGGTACACTTACAGGCACACAAAAGCACACGCGCATGCACAGCCACACGAAAATGCACACACATAGTCACACAGACACACAGATGCACATGCGCACGCACATAGACACGCACACGCATATGCACACACATACACGTACATACACAGGCACACGTGTGTGTGCACACACATGCACACGCACACGCACATGCATACATGCACACACACTCAGACGCACACAAGCACGTGTAAACATGCGCACACACATGCACTCACACGCGCATGCACATGCACATGCACACGCACACGCACACGCACACACATAACCACACGCACACATGCACACACACGCATAGGCACACGCCCACGCACACCCAAACATGCACACACAGGAACACTCCCACGCACAGGCACACGCACAAGCACACTCACACGCACACGCACACACACACACAAACACACATGCACGCACATGCACTCACACATGCATGCACGCGCACATGCACATGCGCACACACACGCACATGCACATGCCTACACATTGCCAAATGTGTATGCACAGGAACACTCCCACGCACAATCACATGCACAGGCACACTCACATGCACACACGCACACACACCCACATGAACACACATGCACACATGCACGCACACGCACACGCACTCACATGCACACACATACGCACACACATGCACACGCATATGCACAAACACATGTACATGCACAAGCACATATATGTGGGCACGCACACGCATGCACACACACACACACACGCACACACACGCATAGCCACACGCCCATGCACAGCCACACACGCACGCACAAGCACACACCCACGCACAGGCACATGCACAGGCACATGCACATGTAGACACACACGCATAAGTACATGCACAGGCACACACACGCACACACATGCACACGTGCACGCACACGCACACACATACACACACACATGCACACGCACACACACACATGCACATGCATGTGTGCACATGATCACGCACACACACACGTAAATGCGCACGCACACACACATGCACATGCACATGCACATGCACACACACACACACACAAACAAACAAGTAGTCACACACATGAACACACAAGCACACGCACAAGCACAAGCACTCACACGCACATGCACATGCACACGCACATGCACATGCACACACACAACACTCGTACGCACACACACACACACACACACGTGTACATGCACATGCACATGCACACGCACTCACACACGCACACGCACACGCACACACACACACACACGCACCGGCACACGCAAGCACATGCATAAGGACACGCACACGCACTCGCACAAGTACAGGCACATGCAGACGCACACACACATGCGCACACACAAAAAATGTTCCCCTTTGAAAATGAGAAAGGGGACCTACAATACATAAAAAATGTTCCACCAAAATCACTTCCAAGGTGAGAAAGGGGACCTGCAATACACAAAAAATGTTCCCCCTTTGAAAATGAGCCAAATCTGGCTTTTACAGGGCAAGGGGCGAGCCCAGGAGAGAGAAACATGGGAAAACATGGGAGAGGTTCAATCATTGACCAAAATGCATTCAAAACAGCATGGGCATCCTTACAGACCCATTCCCTGACATTTTTAACCATGCTGGGAGAGAATGTGAGCCATTCTTCATTAAAAACGGTGGTTGAAACGTCATTTCTGCTCATCACCACGTGCCAGAGACGTTTTTCAATTTTCTCTCTCCAAACTCCATCAAAATGCAAAATTGACCCCAGAATATTATTGTATTGTTGTGTTGTAAATTTTAAGGATTGTTATATCATGCAAATGGTGTTTTAGAAAAGAGAGTATGTATAAAGGAAACTAACAGAAATTAGATACTTTGAATTAAGTCTTAGAATTGAAATCCACTTTACATTTTGAATGTAAGTGTGTGTTGAAATCAATTTGATGACTAAGAGAGGAAATTGGTATGTTTTCCCTTAATTGAAATCTGCATATTAAATTGTAACTCTGACTTTAAAATAAAAATAAAAAATTGCAACTGATGTACAGTTTAGAGTTATGACTAAAATTAAGGAATGGGATAATGAAAATTTAGATGTATTAAGGTTTATAAACCTTGTGGAAATGCAACAATTAAAATGATCATCAAGAACTGCATCAAACTAGATTTTGAACTTGCATAATAGATTTCCTATCAAAAGATGCAAAATATATCAATTACAACCCAATACATAATTTGAACCTGGAAAACACTCTTTAACACACCCATGATCATCCTCCATATTCAATTTACATGTTGAGGAGAAAGGGAATCAAAATTGAACAAAACTTGCAAGTTGGAAAAACTGCCAGTTTTAAAATTATAATTCCCTGTAGATCAATTTCTTAAAATTGACCCTCTAAAATTCACCAAATTCTAAAATTTATGAATTTTGTGCAAAGAGGACTCCGAGATATTTTTGGAAAGTCCTTGTTTTCCTAAAATGGAGTTTCCTATCAAAAGTTGTGGCCATTTGAAGTTTTACTTCAAAATGGCCATCCCAAACCAAAAATAAATTAATTCGACCTTAGAAAAATTTAAATTTTGAACTTTGGAAAAATTTTCTAAAAATTTCTGCGGCCCCGCCAACCTCTCATCCTATCAAAATTTGCCACGTGGCACCTTGGAGGGGCATGCCCTTGATAAAAAATTACTTTTTTAAAATTTTGCCTTGGGAAAATTTTCACAAATTTCCCCGCAACCCCGCGGACCAATCACGTGCTGACACGTGATAGGGGGAGTGCATGGATCAAAATGGAAAGCTTAACCCTTTTTGCCATTTTGGAAAAATTTCTCTATTTCCTCCGCCAGCCCGCGGCGAATCACAAAGCGCCACGTGGCCATTTGAGCAAGTGCGGAGGCATGGAGGAAAATTTTCCTTTGGAAACTTGAGACTTTGGTTTTTGGAAAAATTTCAAATGTTTCTGTTATCCAAAATGTGCCCCCTGCTCATTTTGTAGCTAACTCCTCTCATTCTTCCCTCTCTTGTGCCTCAGTCACAAAATGTTGTTTTTCAGGCACTCAAAACCTTCTGGAAATGGCACCATTGGATAGAGCTCTTTCTTAGCTTTCCAGAAAGGTAAAGTTTTCCTCCTAACTCATGTATTTTTCAAGTTATGGCTTGGTAGAGTTTTTATGGGAAATTTTCCCCTAGAAGGCCCGCAGCCAATAAGAACTCGCCACGTGTCCAGGCCAAAAATATCAAAGCGACCCGATTTGGCCCTGTTTTGCCCTAAAACTTCAAATCACCATATCTTTCGATCCAGAGCTCGGTTTTTCACGTTCTTTAAATAAATGGAAAGTTGGTGAAATTCTCTACAAGATTTAGGGGTCAATTTTGCATTTTGGTGGAGTTTAGAGAGATAAAATCAAAAAATGCTTTTGGCACGTGGTCATGAACGTTTCAACCACCGATTTTAATGAAGAATGGCTCACATTCTCGCCAGCATGGTTAAAATGTCAGGGAATGGGTCTGTCAGGTCGCCCATGCTATTTTGATGGCATTTTGGTCAATGGTTGAATCCATTCCACGTTTTCCCATGTTTCTCTCTCCTGGGCTCATCCCTTGCACTGTAAAAGCCAGATTTGGCTCATTTTTCAAAGGGTTGAACATTTTTTGTGTATGGCAAGCTCCCTTTTTCACCTTGGAAGTGATTTAGTGGAATAACAGACCTTTTCTAGAAACTGCAACTATATTTTTACCTTTCAGGTGTTTGAATGTGAGTGATTTTGATGTTAAAATAACAATACAGGCCCTGTGATTAGTTTTTATCCTCTGCTGGTGTTGTTTGCCTAATTTCTAACACTTCATTACAGCTATTAGTTTGTGCATGTTGTTTTTGTTGCATTTTATGAACTGTGTCAATTTACAAAAGTAAAAAATGCTCACCACTCCTTTGGTGCATCACCTATTAGCCTTAGTTTTAGTTCTTTCTTTTTGCAATTTTATCCTTGTCCCTTTCAAATTTAGAGTAGATTAAGGAGTTTAAACCTCTACAATTGTGCAAGTAAAATAGCTGATCAAAGGAGTTGAGGAACCAGCCTCTAATGTGTAGATTTCTCTTCCATTTTTGCAAGTCCCACACTTGGGAAGAGGATTCAATGTTGTGCAATCACACTAGATGCTAGTATGATCAAACTAGAAATCTGATCAACATCCAGGGGGTGCTGCTGATTTGCCACAATAGTTTTGGCATGCTCGGTGGGACCTTAGAGGTCTTCCACTTTATCTTTGACAGGTTGGTGTGTTCCTGTTAAAGATCCAGCCTTTTGGAGGCACTTTCAAAAGCACATCTGGCAACTCCATCTGGTAAACAACTCATTCTCTAAGTTGAAGACCTGTTTTCCATTCATTTCCATCCATTCTTCTTTCCATCATTTTCATTCTTTTCCATTCCATGAAGTTGTGCAATCATGACTTCATTTCCATCATGGAATTCACATTTACAACAACAGTATATCAAACCTCCAACATGTTTTACAAATCCTCCAAATCAGCATTTTGATCAAATTAAAAATCAACATGTCTACCCATATGAGCAGCAGTTGCAAAGTCAATTTGGATATGAAGCATGTCAAGCACAAGGGTATGTTGGTTGTGAGGGCAATCAAGAAGAAAATGCATATCTGCTGGAACAAATCCAAAAGATGGAGGTAAACATGGTGCAATCCAGGGCTCAAGCACAAATGAAAGCATTTAGAATTGGTTGTAGAGCACCTTGTCCATGGGTGGGACCTTTTCCAAGGCATTACAACCCTCAAGAGAAGCTAGACTTCATGATTACAACACTACCATTGCTTGCAAATTGGACTGAAGAAATAAAGGTGTATGAGAGGAGTATTCAACAACCTTGCAAACAGGTAAGCACACCATCTCATGCCTTTTCTCTCCCTCTTTCCCAATCTGTTTTATCTCAGCAGTGTCAAGTTTTAAACTCTCCATCTGTTGTCCCAAGTGTTGAATCCATTTCTCCATTCCCTAGTCTTCCACCCCATCTCAATTCTTCTATCCTTTTCCCTTCCAAACAGCCATTCCCTCCAAAGAAATAAGAGTTCCTACCTCCTCCACCACCACAAAAAATTGCAAAATCAATTGAGTTACAATCCACTTGTCCTCTTGCATTCCTAAATCCATGTTGGGAGGATAAAAATCAGAATGCCAATCACGGAAAACATCAGCAGAAAGAAGAGCCAAACAAGGATGAAAAAATTCAAAGTCTGAAGAGTTGGGCTCTTAAATTTGGGATGACAAAGATCCCCTTGATGGTTAAGCCTTTAGAAAAGGTTGGAGTTGGAAAACAAGTGGTGGTTAGGACTGAATTTTCTGCAGGAAGAGAAGAGAAAAAAGAAGAAGCAGATCAACAATAAGTTTTCTCATAAAGTAGTTTCCATGTTAGCATTCTATTTGAAGAGAATGCTGATTCAATTCAAGTTGTAAAATCAGCCATGGAGTAAGAAATCTCTGAAGAAGATCCTACAGTCCCAACTTGTCCTCTAGAGCAGCAGATCTAAGAGTTTGACTTAACAAACTTCGTGCTAGAGGAAGAGTTCTATCAAGAACAAGATTGTCTTCACGTAGTAGAAGAGGGAGAAGCTGCTCCAAATCCAAAAGAAGAGTAGCACATTCTAGTTGTGGAGGAGAAAATTACAAATCCAAGGGCTTTGAACACAAGGCAGGATACAGGAGAACCTTCAGTTCTTCTTTCTACTTCATCCCTCTCGTGTTCTAGTGCTGAAGAAAAGTTTGATCTCTCAAACTCAATGTTGGAGGATGAAAGAAACCATGATGATCAAGTTACAGATCCAGAGGACACTATGGAGGAAGTTGAGCATTTGCATCAGGACAACCATGAGGTAGTGTATCTATCAGATTTGGAGGATTGTTTTGATGAAGAAGAACTGGTTGAGTTTCCACCATTCTCTCTTTCATCTTCCACGTCCCAAATACTTGAGCCTGCTATCATGAAGGAGAGCATTCATTTGCAGCAGCCTACATCTTATAGCAGCTCTTTGGAACCAAGATTGGAAGATTTTAATCTTTCATGTTCTTCATTGGAGGAAGAGAAAGGGCAGAAAATTCCTACCATTACTTCCACATCACCCACCCAAGAAGGTCTACAAGAAGACTCCATTTTTGGAGTTGAAAATCAGGGCAATGGGTATACTCAAAGGACCATACCTTGCCCAATCAGGTATCTGGATTCATTGGAACTAAAGGAGAAGTCAAAATCAGTCATGCTTGCTCCTAAGCATGAGGATGAGCTACAAAGAACCAAGGATCAGCTGTCATACCTCTCCAATCCAAATGCAGAACAACTAAAAGAGGTATTGAATTTTCCTTCACCTGATACCTTGATGATTTGGGTGGAAGACCAACTTCTTGTTGATTTTCCATTCATCCAATCAGCCATGTTCAATGCCAAATCAGTTGCATGGTTGCCAATTTTGAAGAAAGGAAGCTATTTTGGACAACCAGTTGCAGGGTTTGTTTAGCCCACTTTTGCTTCCAGTTAGAGTAGCATAGGTAGTTTTTCTTTCAGTAAAAGAAGTGCTTGTGCACACTCTGCATGTTCCATTTTGGAGCATGCATGACCCTTTATTTTTGTACATAGTTTTTGTGGTGCTGGTTTTTCTCTTGTGCAGTCCATTTCAGTGGGTTTCCAAGTGGCTGAGAGAGGAGGTTTTCAAAGTTCAGATCAGTTTGCAGGCTACAACTCATGACTCCATGCCCAATGGATGCTTCAGGAAACTGGTAACTTCATCCAGTAGGCAGATGACCCCTCTGAGTCACCAAAATTGTTATCTAAAATGCGCCCCCTGCTCATTTTGTGGCTAACTCCTCTCATTCTTCCCTCTCTTGTGCCTCAGTCACAAAATTTTGCTTTTCAGGCACTCAAAACCTTCTAGAAATAGCACCATTGGATAGAGCTCTTTCTTAGCTTTCTAGAAAGGTAAATTTTTCCTCCTAACTCATGTATTTCTCAAGTTATGGCTCGACAGATTTTTGTGGGAAATTTTCCCCTCGAAGGCTCGCAGCCAATCAGAACTCGCCACGTGTCCAAGCCAAAAATATCAAAGTGACCCGATTTGGCCCTGTTTTGCCCTAAAACTTCAAATGGCCATATCTTTCGATTCAGAGCTTGGTTTTTCACGTTCTTTATATCAATGGAAAGATGGTGAAATTATCTACAATATTTCATGGTCAATTTTACATTTTGGTGGAGTTTAGAGAGAGAAAATCAAAAAACACTTCTGGCACGTGGTCATGAACAGAAATGACGTTTCAACCACTGATTTTAATGAATAATGGCTCGCATTCTCTCCAACATGATTAAAAATGTTGGGGAATGGGTCTTTCAGGTCGCCCATGCTATTTTGATGGAATTTCGGTCAATGGTTGAATCCCTTCCATGTTTTCCCGTGTTTCTCTCTCCTGGGCTCATCCCTTGAACTGTAAAAGTCAGATTTGGCTCATTTTTCAAAGGGTTGAACATTTTTTGTGTATGGCAAGCTCCCTTTTTCACCTTGGAAGTGATTTAGTGGAATAACAGACATTTTCTAGAAACTGCAACTATATTTTTGCCTTTTAGGTGTTTGAATGCGAGTGATTTTGATGTTAAAATAACAATACAGGCCCTGTGATTAGTTTTTATCCTCTGCTGGTGTTGTTTGCCTAATTTCTAACACTTCATTACAGATATCAGTTTGTGCATGTTGTTTTTGTTGCATTTTATGAACTGTGTCAATTTGGAGAAGTAAAAAATGCTCACCACTCCTTTGGTGCATCACCTATTAGCATTAGTTTTAGTTCTTTCTTTTTGCAATTTTATCCTTGTCCCTTTCAAATTTAGAGTAGATTAAGGAGTTTAAACCTCTACAATTGTGCAAGTAAAATAGCTGATCAAAGGAGTTGAGGAACCAGCCTCTAATGTGTAGATTTCTCTTCCATTTTTGCAAGTCCCACACTTGGGAAGAGGATTCAATGTTGTGCAATCACACTAGATGCTAGTATGATCAAACTAGAAATCTGATCAACATCCAGGGGGTGCTGCTGATTTGCAACAATAGTTTTGGCATGCCCGGTGGGACCTTAGAGGTCTTCCACTTTATCTTTGACAGGTTGGTGTGTTCCTGTTAAAGATCCAGCCTTTTGGAGGCACTTTCAAAAGCACATCTGGCAACTCCATCTGGTAAACAACTCATTCTCTAAGTTGAAGACCTGTTTTCCATTCATTTCCATCCATTCTTCTTTCCATCATTTTCATTCTTTTCCATTCCATGAAGTTGTGCAATCATGACTTCATTTCCATCATGGAATTCACATTTACAACAACAGTATATCAAACCTCCAACATGTTTTACAAATCCTCCAAATCAGCATTTTGATCAAATTAAAAATCAACATGTCTACCCATATGAGCAGCAGTTGCAAAGTCAATTTGGATATGAAGCATGTCAAGCACAAGGGTATGTTGGTTGTGAGGGCAATCAAGAAGAAAATACATATCTGGTGGAACAAATCCAAAAGATGGAGGTAAACATGGTGCAATCCAGGGCTCAAGCACAAATGAAAGCATTTAGAATTGGTTGTAGAGCACCTTGTCCATGGGTGGGACCTTTTCCAAGGCATTACAACCCTCAAGAGAAGCTAGACTTCATGATTACAACACTACCATTGCTTACAAATTGGACTGAAGGAATAAAGGTGTATGAGAGGAGTATTCAACAACCTTGCAAACAGGTAAGCACACCATCTCATGCCTTTTCTCTCCCTCTTTCCCAATCTGTTTTATCTCAGCAGTGTCAAGTTTTAAACTCTCCATCTGTTGTCCCAAGTGTTGAATCCATTTCTCCATTCCCTAGTCTTCCACCCCATCTCAATTCTTCTATCCTTTTCCCTTCCAAACAGCCATTCCCTCCAAAGAAATAAGAGTTCCTACCTCCTCCACCACCACAAAAAATTGTAAAATCAATTGAGTTACAATCCACTTGTCCTCTTGCATTCCTAAATCCATGTTGGGAGGATAAAAATCAGAATGCCAATCAAGGAAAACATCAGCAGAAAGAAGAGCCAAACAAGGATGAAAAAATTCAAAGTCTGAAGAGTTGGGATCTTAAATTTGGGATGACAAAGATCCCCTTGATGGTTAAGGCTTTAGAAAATGTTGGAGTTGGAAAACAAGTGGTGGTTAGGACTGAATTTGCTGCAGGAAGAGAAGAGAAAAAAGAAGAAGCAGATCAACAATAAGTTTGCTCATAAAGTAGTTTCCATGTTAGCATTCTATTTGAAGAGAATGCTGATTCAATTCAAGTTGTAAAATCAGCCATGGAGTAAGAAAGCTCTGAAGAAGATCCTACAGTCCCAACTTGTCCTCTAGAGCAGCAGATCTAAGAGTTTGACTTAACAAACTTCGTGCTAGAGGAAGAGTTCTATCAAGAACAAGATTGTCTTCACGTAGTAGAAGAGGGAGAAGCTGCTCCAAATCCAAAAGAAGAGTAGCACATTCTAGTTGTGGAGGAGAAAATTACAGATCCAAGGGCTTTGAACACAAGGCAGGCTACAGGAGAACCTTCAGTTCTTCTTTCTACTTCATCCCTCTCGTGTTCTAGTGCTGAAGAAAAGTTTGATCTCTCAAACTCAATGTTGGAGGATGAAAGAAACCATGATGATCAAGTTACAGATCAAGAGGACACTATGGAGGAAGTTGAGCATTTGCATCAGGACAACCATGAGGTAGTGTATCTATCAGATTTGGAGGATTGTTTTGATGAAGAAGAACTGGTTGAGTTTCCACCATTCTCTCTTTCATCTTCCACGTCCCAAATACTTGAGCCTGCTATCATGAAGGAGAGCATTCATTTGCAGCAGCCTACATCTTATAGCAGCTCTTTGGAACCAAGATTGGAAGATTTTAATCTTTCATGTTCTTCATTGGAGGAAGAGAAAGGGCAGAAAATTCCTACCATTACTTCCACATCACCCACCCAAGAAGGTCTACAAGAAGACTCCATTTTTGGAGTTGAAAATCGGGGCAATAGGTATACTCAAAGGACCATACCTTGCCCAATCAGGTATCTGGATTCATTGGAACTAAAGGAGAAGTCACAATCAGTCATGCTTGCTCCTAAGCATGAGGATGAGCTACAAAGAACCAAGGATCAGCTGTCATACCTCTCCAATCCAAATGCAGAACAACTAAAAGAGGTATTGAATTTGCCTTCACCTGATACCTTGATGATTTGGGTGGAAGACCAACTTCTTGTTGATTTTCCATTCATCCAATCAGCCATGTTCAATGCCAAATCAGTTGCATGGTTGCCAATTTTGAAGAAAGGAAGCTATTTTGGACAACCAGTTGCAGGGTTTGTTTAGCCCACTTTTGCTTCCAGTTAGAGTAGCATAGGTAGTTTTTCTTTCAGTAAAAGAAGTGCTTGTGCACACTCTGCATGTTCCATTTTGGAGCATGCATGACCCTTTATATTTGTACATAGTTTTTGTGGTGCTAGTTTTTCTCTTGCACAGTCCATTTCAGTGGGTTTCCAAGTGGCTGAGAGAGGAGGTTTTCAAAGTTTAGATCAGTTTGTAGGCTACAACTCATGACTCCATGCCCAATGGATGCTTCAGGCAACTGGTAACTTCATCCAGCAGGCAGATGACCCCTCTGAGTCACCAAAATTGTTATCTAAAATGTGCCCCCTGCTCATTTTGTGGCTAACTCCTCTCATTCTTCCCTCTCTTGTGCCTCAGTCACAAAATTTTGCTTTTCAGGCACTCAAAACCTTCTAGAAATGGCACCATTGGATAGAGCTCTTTCTTAGCTTTCTAGAAAGGTAAATTTTTCCTCCTAACTCATGTATTTCTCAAGTTATGGCTCGACAGATTTTTGTGGGAAATTTTCCCCTAGAAGGCTCGCAGCCAATCAGAACTCACCACGTGTCCAGGCCAAAAATATCAAAGTGACCCGATTTGGCCCTGTTTTGCCCTAAAACTTCAAATCGCCATATCTTTCGATTCAGAGCTTGGTTTTTCACGTTCTTTATATCAATGGAAAGATGGTGAAATTATCTACAATATTTCAGGGTCAATTTTACATTTTGGTGGAGTTTAGAGAGAGAAAATCAAAAAAGACTTCTGGCACGTGGTCATGAACAGAAATGACGTTTCAACCACCGATTTTAATGAATAATGGCTCGCATTCTCTCCAACATGATTAAAAATGTTGGGGAATGGGTCTTTCAGGTCGCCCATGCTATTTTGATGGAATTTCGGTCAATGGTTGAATCCCTTCCACGTTTTCCCGTGTTTCTCTCTCCTGGGCTCATCCCTTGCACTGTAAAAGTCAGATTTGGCTCATTTTTCAAAGGGTTGAACATTTTTTGTGTATGGCAAGCTCCCTTTTTCACCTTGGAAGTGATTTAGTGGAATAACAGACCTTTTCTAGAAACTGCAACTATATTTTTGCCTTTTAGGTGTTTGAATGCGAGTGATTTTGATGTTAAAATAACAATACAGGCCCTATGATTAGTTTTTATCCTCTGCTGGTGTTGTTTGCCTAATTTCTAACACTTCATTACAGATATCAGTTTGTGCATGTTGTTTTTGTTGCATTTTATGAACTGTGTCAATTTGCAGAAGTAAAAAATGCTCACCACTCCTTTGGTGCATCACCTATTAGCATTAGTTTTAGTTCTTTCTTTTTGCAATTCTATCCTTGTCCCTTTGAAATTTAGAGTAGATTAAGGAGTTTAAACCTCTGCAATTGTGCAAGTAAAATAGCTGATCAAAGGAGTTGAGGAACTAGCCTCTAATGTGGAGATTTCTCTTCCATTTTTGCAAGTCCCACACTTGGGAAGAGGATTCAATGTTGTGCAATCACACTGGATGCTAGTATGATCAAACTAGAAATCTGATCAACATCCAGGGTGCTGCTGATTTGCAACAACAGTTTCCCCACGACCCGTTGGCCCGAACGAATCACGTGATGACATGTGGTGTTTGGGAAAATTTTCCCAATTTTCTCCCTATCCCCATGGACCTCTAAGGGAAAATTTTCCCCTAAAACTCCGCCCGGCCATAACTTAAGTTTTACAAGGAGTTAGGAGGACTTCTTTATATGGTTGTGTTGTTGCAAATCAGCAGCACCCCCTGGATGTTGATCAGATTTCTAATTTGATCATACTAGCATCCAGTGTGATTCCACAACATTGAATCCTTTCCCCAAGTGTGGGACTTGCAAAATGAGAAAGGAATCTCCAGTTTAGAGGCTGGTTCCTGTTATCCAAAATGTGCCCCAGCTCATTTTTTTTGGCTAACTCCTTGTGTTCTTGCCTCTCTTGTGCCTCAGTCCACATTTTTTGATTTTAAGGCACTCAAGGATTTCTGGAAATGGCACCATCAGATATATCTCTCTCTCAGCTTTCCAGAAAGGTAAATTTTGCCTCCTAACTCCTTATATTTTTCAAGTTATGGCTCGGCGGAGTTTTTGTGGAAAATTTTCCCATTCGAGGCCCACAACCAATAGGAAGCTGCCACGTGGCATCTGACTAGTAGAGCACAGAGAATTTTTGAAAAAATTTCCAAAGACAAAAAAGAGGTAAAATTTGAAAATTTTTCCCGCCGATCTGTTTTTGGGCCGTTTTTACCCTAAATCTTCAAATGATCATATCTTTTGATCCAGAGCTCAGATTTTCACGTTTTTTTATATCATTGGAAAGATGTTAAAATTCTATACAATATTCCATGGTCAATTAAAAATTTTGGTTTATTTTGGAGAGAGAAAATTCAAAAATAGTTCTGGTACGTGTCCATGGCCAGAAATGACATTTCAACAACCAAATTTAATACAGAATGGGTTGCATTCTTCTCCAATATGGTCAAAAATGATAGGGTATGGGTTTGTAAGGTCCTCCATGCTGTTTTAATGCATTTTCCATCAATGAGGAATGGGCTCCCATATTTTTTATGTTTTCTCTCTCCTGGGCTTGACCCATGCATTGTAAAAGCCAGATTTGGCTCATTTCTTGAGGGTTGAACACTTTTTGGCATTGAAAACTTCTTCTTTTACCTCCAGCAAGTGATAGTTGTAAGAATCAGACCTTTTTCATAGTTTGTAACAGGTTTATACCTCTTTGATGGTGGAATGTAAGATATTTTTACATGGAATTGACAGTGCAAACTCTATGAATGCTTTCAGTCCTATGTTTGTAATGTTTTACTTCATTTTAAGACCTCTAATTACATCTATCAGCTTGTGTATGCTTTCCCTTGTTGAATTTCATGAATTTGTGTCTATTTACATGGTAAAAAATGTTTCACCACTCCTTTTGGTGTATCACCATCTTTAGTTTAGTTTCATTTTTACATTTTTATCCATGTCTCCTTGCAATCTAGGGTAGAATTAGGATTAAAACCTCTGTAGTTGTGTAAAATATAGATATAAATCAGAGGAGTTTGAGGAACCAGCCTCTATTCTGGAGATTCCTCTCTCATTTTCACAAGTCCCACACTTGGAGAGAGGTTTCCATGTTGTGCAATCACACTGGATGCTCTAAACATTATTTAGAACCTTTATTTACATCCAGGGGTGCTGCTGATTTGCAACAACAGTTTTAGCACGCCCGGTGGGACCTTAGAGGTCTCATTTTTATTGTAGCAATGTTGATGTGCATCTGCTACAATTTTCTTGCTTGAAAAGATCTATAATTTACACATCTGGCGACTCGAAGGAGAAGAATCAACTTGTTTCAGTAGTGCAAGCCTGAAAACTCATGAGAAGAATCACTACAAGGTCAAGAGGTGGAGAAGAAGAGGTGTTGTTTGAATATATGTAGTTATCTCCAAGAGTAAGGTAAAGTGGGAGAAGGATTCAAAGGTCTCCATCTCCACCAAAGCGAACTCTTTCAACTCCTCCACCTGGTAGGCCTTTCATTCAATCAACAAGGGTTTTAAGACCAATTAGAATAGCACAAAACAACCCCTATGTCAACTTCACAGGAAGTAGTCCACTTGCCCTCAATGCACAACATCCAATTCCAATTGCAGCCTTGAAGAACATTCCCTACTTCACTGGAGAAAATTAGACTACTCCAGGTGATCATGTTAAAGACATTGCCAATCTTTGTATAATTCATGAAATCAATGAGATGCAATTGGCTGTCAAATTGCTGGCATCTTTATTCAAGGGGAAAGCATTGCAATGGTTTAGAAGCCTTGGAGCTGGTTCTATCACAAATTGGAATCAACTGTGTATAGCACTTCATGAGCAATTTGGAGAGAATGGAGACAACTTGTCTCTTTTGGAGCAGCTGACAACCATCAAGAGAGCTCCCAATGAACAACTGACCGATTTCAACTTCAGATTTCAAAAGACTTGGGAGAGAATTCCAGTAGTAGTCATGCCAATAGCAGAAGGTGCTTTTCTCTATTATCTCAAAGCTCTAAATTTTGATATTTCTATGTTGATTCAGTCCATGCGAGGCATAACTATCCCTATGGCTTATAACATTGTCATTAGGGCTGAAAATTGTTTAATCCAAGCTGACAAACTAGCCCCTAGACCTCCCATGCCATTGTTTCCATGTTTAGAGAGTCCAAATACCAATCAAGCACCTAATTTGGCTCCTTCTCCCACTCCTAGAAATCAGAGTTTAGCTTCTACTTCATCTCCAAGTGCCCCAAATGAGCTTCAAGAAGTCATGAAGCAATTGTAAAACCTAGGCAATGAGCTGGTTACTCTCAAGAGGCAACAAGCCCAAGGTTTTAGAACTTCTTACCAGCCCCAAGCTCAACCTAATAGGCAGCCATACCAACCACAAAGACCACCTAATCTAGCTACAAATAAGAATCAAACAAGGCCTCCTGCCAATAGACCATTTCAACCCTACAATCCAAATGCCATATCTTCCTCTAAGGCATTGGTGCCAACACAAAACAACATTGCTCAGGCGTATGACTGGTGTTTTCCATGCAATGAACCTCATAAACAATCCATGTGCTTCAATGGTGCTTTGAATCAAGCATTAATGGTGACAACTACTAGTGTGGAGGGTGAGGGCAGTCAAGGAAACAACCAACAACAAGAAACATTCCAACAGCAATCAGCCCCAAATGACACCACGTTGGTAAATTGGCAAGCAGAGGATTTTTGTGGCATGAATCAGGCAGTTTCCCAAGGTGTTGCAGCCAACACAAGGTCAAAAAGAAGGAATTTGGGTGAAGAACAACCATTAGCTCCAACCAATCCACAACCTTCCATGGCTCCACAAATGGTTGGCAAGCAAAATCTAATTTCAAATGCACAAGGGTAGACAAGAACAGCTCCTAGACCAACTCAAATACCAGTTATTGCTGCCCAAATGCAAGGAGTGAATGTACAAGCAAAGGGACAACAAAGAGATCCTTCATCACCATTCAATACCATCGATCATATGAAGAAGACAAATGTCAACATATTAATGTGGGAATCCCTATCTATCCCAGGCCAAAGAGATTTGCTACAAGCTGCCATGAAGGACTGACCAACTTTGAATCAACAAGTTCAGATGCAAGAGAAAGTGCTCACAAATACTACCTAGCCTGAGGGGAATCATGGAGGACAGCAAGGTAAAATGTTGAAGCCCCCTCCTTTCTATTTTTATTAATCATTGGAAATCAGCTAGTGCACAATTACATGATAGACTCTGGGGCAAGTAGCTTAGTGATGCCTAAACAAATAGTTGATCAGCTAGGGCTCCAGTATGAAACAATATCCAAAGGGGTAGTGCAGCTAGATGGGACAGTAGTAGCAATAATTGGAGTGATTAAAAACTTGAGTCTTACCTTGCATGCATGTCCAAATGTTGTTGTTTTACAAGATGTATCAGTCATAGACCTTCCACCACTCCTTGCCCTTTGCTTGTCAAGGGACTTCACAACCAAGATTGGGGGATATTTGTCTATTGATTGGTCACACATGTTGTTCAGAATGAGGTATGGAACTAAGGCTACAATCATGTCTGAACCTATTGCAAACTTCCACATTGAGCCTTACACTCCAAGTCAGATCAATGCCAATTGTTCAGCATTTGATCAAGAAGACCACCCAAGCACTGATGAAGCTGACACCAAGGTTGGGAGCATCCCAAATCTAACTCTTGATGAATGGGCAAACAAGGTACATGCTTTTGATCCTTATCAAGAAGTAGAAGAATCTGAGCTAGGGTTCTATTATATACATGAAGAAAATCATCCTATTCCTAACATCACCAAGCCAAACCACAAGGATGACAATGAGGTATGGTAGCTATTTTTTGATGGATCAAGAAGTAGACAAGGTACAGGAGGTGGAGCCATGCTTGTTTCACCTCAAGGAGTAAGGTACTATTCAGCTTTTAGATTTCAGTTTGCATGCTCCAATAACACTGCTGAATATGAAGCCTTGGTGCAAGGGATGCATTGGGCAATCAAGAAGAAAATAAAGAACTTCCAAGTCTTTGGTGACAGTGAATTGATTGTAAATCAGGTCAAGGGACAGCATGTTGCCAAGAATGATCTACTCAGGTGCTACAAGAACAGGGTGTGGGACCTCATGGAATATTTTAAGGGTTTTGGCATCAAATCCATTCCTAGGAAAGAGAATCAAGCTGCTGACAGGCTTGCAGCAGTAGGGGCAGCCTTTGACATTGTGGAAAGCATTCAACAAGACAAGGTATAGCCAAACATCCAAGTGATTGTGAGGCCTTCAGTGCCAGATAACAATGTCAGTTGGCAAGTGTTTGAGAATGACCAACAAATCATCCATTTCTTACAAGAAGAAGCCGATTTCTCAGCTAAGAATCAAGAAAAATTGGAACAACAGTATGGTGACCAAGTGGTATAGCTGAGAACTAAAAATCTGCCCAAGGGACTTATCACTTTGGAGTCCATTTTTAATCCCAATGATCAGTTTAGAAAGGTGAAAGCAAACATTCAGGTCAAGAGAGAGGATTCAGTATCTATCTTGGTAGAAGAGAACAAACCATTACAAATTGGAAAGATGACAACTGATCAAGAAAGGTATGAGTTCATACAGATGTGTCAAGAGTTCCCTGATGTGTTTTCTTGGAGCTATGAAGATTTGAAAGGTTTCAATCCCAACTTAGCTTAGCATACCATTGAATTGGATCCAAATACTAAGCCTGTCAGGTAGAAACAAAGACCAGTCAATCCACACATGGAGCCTCTCATGAGGAAATAATTAGACAAGCTGATTGAGTCAAGAATCATATTCCCAATCAAGCATTCTAGTTGGGTTTCCAACTTGGTTCTAGTTAGAAAGAAGAGTGGAGAGATCAGATTATGTGTTAATTTCAGAGACTTAAATAGAGCATCTCTCAAGGACCATTACCCACTCCCTTCCATGGAGCAAATCTTGCAAGTTGTGGCTAGCTCTGAGAGGTTTTCACTACTTGATGGCTACTCCGGCTACAATCAGATTATGGTGAAGGAAGAAGCCCAGTTTAAGACAGCCTTCACAACCAAATGGGGGACTTTTGCATACAGGAAGATGCCATTTAAGCTATCCAATGCTGGTGCTACCTTCTAAAGAGCAATGGACATGGCGTTCAAAGGTTTGATTAACAACATGGTGTTGATTTACCTTGATGATATCACTGTTTTTTCTAAAAATGCAGCAAATTTAGGAAATTTGGAGTGTCTTTGAGACAAGTTTTCATGAGGTGTAGGAAATTTGGAGTGTCTTTGAATCCTAAGAAGTGTATCTTTCTTGCACATGAAGGAAAGCTCCTTGGCCATATTGTCTCCAAAGAAGGATTAGCAATTGATCTAGAGAGAGTTGAAGCCATAAGAGCACTATCATTGCCAAGCCACAAGAAGGATCTTCAGAGTTTCTTGGGAAGAATAAACTTTGTCCAGAGGTTTGTCCCAGATTTTGCAGCCCTTGTCAAGCCCATCACCAAAATGTTAAAGAAGAGCATGGCTTTCAAGTGAACAGCAGAAGGCAAGGAGAGTTTTGAAGCAATCAAAGAAGCCATCTCTCAAGCACCAACTCTCATCAACCCAGACTTCTCCAAGGATTTCATCCTCTATGCATTTAGAGGTAATGACACTATTTCTGCCATTTTGGTACAGCAGAACAAGGATAAGGATGAGTAGCCAATTGCCTTCTTCAGCCAGAGCCTAGATGACTATGAGGTGAAGTACTCTTTTATTGAGAAGCATGTGCTGGTAGTAATCAGAAGCTTGAAGAAATTCAAGCATTTAGTCTCAAACAACAAGGTCCAGTTGTTGGTCTCACATGTTGGGGTTAAGGAATTCCTCCTCAACAAAGATTTGAACAAGAAAAGGGCAGGTTGGATCACCCGTGTCATGGAGTATGACATTGAGATCAAGATCACCAAGCTGGTAAGAGGAAAAGGATTGTGTGAGTAGCTGGTTTTGGGGAAGTAAAAAGAAGCATGCAATGAAGGAGAGGCTGTTTTGACAGACCAGGGCAGCCATTTACCAAGTGGAAATCAAGAAGAAGACAATGCTGCCCCCACTCCTTGCTGGACCCAAGGTATAATGCACTTCCTAAGCATAGGCCTATGCCCTCCAGAGATGAAAAATACCCAAAGAAGACACTTTAGATTGTAGGCTATCCCATATGCCATTGTTGATGGAGTTTTGTTCAAGAAATATGTGAATGGAGTGTTGCTGAGATGCATTAGCACAAATCAGATTCATAGGGTGTTGGAAGAGTTCCATGGTGGACCAGCTGGTGGTCATTTTGTGCCAAGAGTGACAGCTCTAAAAATCATGAAGGCTAGTTATTATTGGCCTAAAAATTTTAGTGATTGATATGCATGGATTAAGAGGTGTAAGAATTGTGCATTCTTCACAGGAAAAGAGAGACTTGCTGCCCTTCCATTGCATCCAATCTCAGTTGACCAGCCATTCATGCAATGGGGTTTGGAATTCATTGGAGTCATTAATCCCAATTCAAGTCAAGGGTACAAATGGATTTTGACAGCCACGGACTACTTCACCAAATGGACTGAAGCAGCAGCACTCAAAGAAGCAAATGAGTCTAGCATCTTAGACTTTTATGAGGGGATAGCGACCAGATTTGGTATACCTGCTACAATAAGCTCAGATAAATGCATTGGCATTCATTGGATCCAAGGTGATTGAGTGGGTTGTCAAGAACAGGATCTACCTAAGCACTTCATCAAACTATTACCCTCAAGGTAATGGCTAGGCTGAGTCTACAAACAAGAACTTGTTGAGGATCATTAGGAGGACTCTTGATGAGAATCAGAGGTCTTGGCATACCAAACTGAAATCAACCTTATGGGCTGATAGGATAACTCCCAAGAGATCCACAGGTAACTCTCCATTTAAACATGTCTATGGAAGAGAGGTAATCTTGCCCATGTCACTTGAGTTGCCAACATTGGAACTCATGAAGCAATTAGAGTTGCTAGAGTTTGAGCCCATGGAGGTGAGATATGCAGAGTTGATGGAGCTGCAGGAGGTCAGAAATCAGGCATCCCAAGCAATGGAAAAGGATCTAGCTTTGATCAAAAATACCTTTGATAGGAAGGCCAAGGATAGATCTTTTCAAGTTGGAGATCTAGTGTTGAAATGGGATGTGGATAGAGAAAAACTGGGAAGGCATTCAAAATTTGATGCCATTTGGAGTGGCCCATACATGGTCACGAAGTGCAAGAACAACAATGCTTTCCAATTGGCCTCATTGGATGGTGAAGAACTGCATATTCCAGTCAATGTCCATTGCTCTTTGAACGCCATGTCCATTGCTCTTTGGAAGGTAGCTCCAGTGTTGGATAGCCCAAATGGCATTTTCCTGTATGCATAAGTTCCCCATTTAGTTATAAAGGCTGTCTTGAATTGATCTTATTCCTTCACCATAATCTGATTATACCCTGAATAGCCATCAAGTAGTGAAAACCTCTCAGAGCCAGCAACAACTTGTAAAATCTGCTCCATGGAAGGAAGTGGATAATGATCCTTGAGAGATGCTCTATTCAAATCTTTGAAGTCAACACACAATCTGATTTCCCCACTCTTCTTTCTGACTGGAACCAAGTTGGCAACCCAACTAGAATGCTTGATAGGGAATATGATTCTTGATTCTATCAACTTATTCAATTCTTTTCTCATGAGAGGCTCCATGTGGGGGTTGACTGGCCTTTGTTTATGCCTGATGGGCTTAGTATTTGGATCCAATTCAATGGTGTTTTGAGCTAACTCGGGATTGAAACCTTTCAAATCTTCATAGCTCCAAGAAAACACATCAGGAAATTCTTGACAAAGTTGTATGAACTCATACCTTTCTTGCTCAGTTGTCATCTTACCAATTTGGAGTGATTTGCCTCTTTCCACTGAGATGGACACTGAATCTTCTCCCTTCACTTGGATGTTTGCTTTCTCCTTCCTAAACTGATCATTAGGATTGAAAATGGACTCCAAAGTAATAAGTCCCTTTGGTAGTTTGTTGGTTCTCAGCTGCACCACTTGGTCACCATATTGCTGCTCTAACTTTTCCTGATTTTTGGCTAAGAATTTAGCCTCTTCTTGCAAGAAATGGATGATTTGTTGATCATTTTCAAACACTTGCCAACTTACATTGTTATCTGGCACTGAAGGCCTCACAATCACATGGATGTTTGGTTGTACCTTGTATTTTTGAATGCTCTCCACAACGTTAAAGGCTGCCCCAACTACTGTAAGCCTGTCATCAGCTTGGTTCTCTTTCCTAGGAATGGATTTGATGCCAAAACCCTCAAAATCTTCAATGAGGTCCCACACCCTGTTCTTGTAGCACTTGAGTAGATCATTCTTGACAGCATGTTTCCCTTGACTTGGTTGACAATCAACTCACTGTCACCAAAGACTTGCAAGTTCTTTATTCCTCTCTTGATTTCCTAATGCATTCCTTGCACCAAGGCTTCATATTCAGTAGTGTTATTAGAGCATGCAAACTGAAATCTAAAAGCTAAATAATACTTAACTCCTTGAGGTGAAACTAGCATGGATCCCCCTCTTGCACCTTGTCTACTCCTTGATCCATAAAAAAAACTGCCACACCTCATTTTCATCTTTGTGGTTTGGCTTGGTGATGCTAGGAATAGGCTGATTTTCTTCATGTATGCAATAGACTCCTAGCTCAGATTCTTCTATTTCTTGATAATGATCAAAAGCATGCACCTTGCTTGCCCATTCATCAAGAGTTAGATCTGGGATGCTTCCTACCTTGGTGTCAGCTTCATAAGTGCTTGGATAATCCTCTTGATCAAATGTTGAACAATTGGCATTAATCTGACTTGGAGTGTAAGGCTCAATGTGAAAGTTTGCAATAGGTTCAGACCTAATTGTGGCTTTGGTTCCATATCTTGTTCTGAATAGCATGTGTGACCAATCAGTAGACAAGTAACCTCCAATCTTAGCTGTTAAATCCATTGACAAACATAGGGCAAAGAGTGGTGGAAGGTCTATTACTGAGACATCTTGCAAAACAACCACGTTGGGACAGGCATGTAAAGTAAGACTCAAGTTTTTAATCACCTCAACTGTTGTTATTGCTATCCCATCCAACTGTACCACCCCTTTAGATATGGTTTCATACTAAATTCCCCACTGATCAACTATTTTCTTGGGCATTACTGAACTACTTGCCCCGGAATCAATCATGTAATTGTGTACTAATTGGTTCCCAATGATCAATGAAACATAGAATGGAGGGGGCTTCAATATTTTACCTTGCTAGAGAGCATGACTGGCGATAAATTTCTCCCTGAACCTTAGTAAAACTTGTAACCCCTAAATTGGAACCTTGTAAACTTGTTATAAGATAAAGATGGAAATCTTGTGTTTGGTTAATTAGAATCTATTCCAAAACCTATTGGTTTTAAACTAGTATCTTGCTACTTGTTTGTAGACCCTTCTTACAAAAAGGAAAATTATTCCATAATTTTCCTAGTTTGTTTCTTGGTCTCAAGTGGTAGTTGAAGCAGGCATCACACTTGGTATCAAAGTGATGGCTCAAAATCTTGGACCATTGGGCACACTAGAAACATTGAGACATGAAACCTAAAACTAGAAAATTGATAATCTAGAAAACAAAACTAATTGAAAATTAGACATGTTAGTAAACTTAGAAAAATGAAGAAAACTCAAGGTAATGAAACTAACTCCCACTCTGTTCTGTGCAGGGAGCTTAGACGGAGCAGGAGGAACATTCACAGAGGCTCAGAGTCACCACCACCACCACGTCCACCACCGCCACCACCACCACTAGACCAGGGTTTATTAGCCATCCTACCATAGATTTTACAGACCCTCCAGGATGTTAATGCCACCTTACGCGGAGGATCAGTAGGAGGGCACTTAGGTAGACAGGACAGAGATACTTCCATTGAGGGACATGCACCTCCTCCACATGGTGAGGAGGATGGAGGAGAGAATTTTCATGCAGAGTCAGTCAGAGTAGATTCACCACCTAGGAGGCAGGGTGATAGAGTTCTGGAGCATAGAGAGAGGTCTTGGAGCCCTAGGCTTAGGGATGAGCTTATAGAGAGGCCCAGAGGATGTCAGACCATAGCTGCAGATCATATCAGGGAGATCCTGAAGCTTAGGCCCTCACATTATTCAGGTGACATAGGTGGTTTCTAGGCAGAGGCCTGGCTAGTTAGCTTGGGCGGTTGCTTCAAGATATGTCCTTGTTCTAGCAACACGAAAGCTTGTGTTGCGATCCATCTATTAAAGGAAGGAGCTGGAGTATGGTGGAGGGTAGAGGAGCAGAAGCTCCATATAGATTCAAAGACAGTCACTTGGGAGCTGTTTGAGGAGGGATTCAGGAGCAGATACTTGCCATAGAGATTCATACGATAGAGGATCGATGAGTTCCATGACCTTCGACAGGCTTCCCTTACAGTGGTCGAGTATGAGAGTAGGTTCCTGGACCTACTTCAGTACGTTGATTACATGTAGGATGAGTAGGTACGGATCCATAGGTTCATCCAGGGCCTTAATATAGACATTGGAGGTGCAGTTAGGATCCACTGCCCACAGACATTAGCAGAGGCCGTTGAGAAGGCCTACATTGCAGAGGAGACTCGGGGTAAAACCCAGCAGGCTAGAGACCGGGTCAGGAGTTGTATTCAGCAGTTGCAAGATAGTAGATCAAGGGGTTCATCTCCTCTTCCTCATGGTGGTCAGCATTCTTTGCAGTCATCTTTCAGACCATAGTAGCAGCAGCAGCAATCCCACCCACGATTTAGGCCTCCTCAGAGAGCTGATGCACAGAGAGGTCGCAGTATGGGGCCTCCTCCTAGGGGACCCACCAAGACACAGGGTGGAGCTAGAGCTCAGTCGGTAGGAGCTTGACCACAGAGGCCACAATAGACTATAGCTAGATCATCAAGATCCATAGCACCTACCTCTAGGGCACCTTCTGGCAGTGCTGCTCCTTGGAGAGGTTCAGGGGGTTGCTTCGGGTGTGGAGTAGTGAGACACTTTTGGAGAGATTTCCCACATAACCCTAATAAGGGTAAGGCACCCATCTCAGAGCCTACAGTCAGAGACATGGGACAGAGTCACAGGATCTACGCAGTGGTTGAGAAGCACCAGGCTGAGCACCTGAGCACGGTCATTAAGACCCCAGGTAGTATCGGAGGTGTTCCTACCTCCATATTGTTTGACTCCAGTTCTTCTGATTCATTTATTACACCATCCTTAGTAGAGTGATGCAGGCTGGTGGCTATTAGACAGGGTCATAGTTAGGATGTCAAGATGGCTTCAAGAGCCACGATATTAGTAGACTCCTTAGTAAAGGAGTGTGTTGTTAACTTGGGACCTTTCATCACCACTTCAGATCTCTGCGTATTTCCTTTGGGCTCATATGGAGTCATTTTAGGCATGGATCGGTTGTCTACACATAGGGCCAAGATGGATTGTTATCATAAGACTATATCTTGTGTAGATGATCTTGGAGTTGAGTCGGTGATTACAGGAGTCAAGAGACCTATTTCTGTTCACATCATTTCCGCTATGTAGCTCAAGGAGTGTGTACGACGGGGTTGTCAGATGTATGTAGTCATAGTCAGTGACCAGACAGAGGATGGGTCTAGTGGGCCATTGCTAGATGACCATCCCATTTTGAGAGAGTATGCAGATGTTTTCCCAGGGGAGCTACCGGGGATGCAACCCCCAAATGAGATTGATTTCCATATTGATTTGGTTCCAGGAGCAGAGCCTATCTCATGAGCTCATTATCAGATGACCACCCCAGAGCTCTGTGAGCTCAAGTTGCAGCTAGAAGGCCTTTTAGAGAAAGGCCTTATCCATCCTAGTGTATCCCCTTGGGGTGCACCGGTTATATTTGTTAAGAAGAAGAATGGATCCTTACGGTTATGCATAGACTATCGCCAACTATATAAGGTAATGATCAAGAATCGTTATCCCCTACCTCGCATTGATGACTTGTTTGATCAAATGAAGGGAGCCACGGTGTTCTCTAAGATCGATCTCAAGTCTGGGTACCATCAGTTGAGGATTACGGAGGCAGACATCCATAAGACTACTTTTCGTACGAGGTATGGGCACTATGAGTTCACAGTGGTGCCTTTCGGTTTGACAACTGCCCCCGCAGTGTTTATGAGTTTGATAAATGGGGTATTCATGACCTGTTGTTGCAAATCAGTAGCACCCCTGGATGTAAATCAAGGTTCTAAATGATGTTTAGAGAATCCAGTGTGATTGCACAACATGGAAACCTCTCTCCAAGTGTGGGACTTGTGAAAATGAGAGAGGAATCTCCAGAATATAGGTTGGTTCCTCAAACTCCTTTGATTTAGATCTATATTTTGCACAACTACAGAGGTTCTAATCCTAATTCTATGCTAGATTGCAAGGAGACAGGGATAAAAATGCAAAAATGAAACTAAAGTAAAGATGGTGATGCACCAAAAGGAGTGGTGAAACATTTCTTGCCATATAAATAGACACAAATTCATGAAATGCAACAAGGGAAAAGGGTAAGTGCAGGAAGTTGATGGACAAATATAGGGTCATCCGTGGACATCATATTGCAAATAACAACATAATATCAACTTGTAGGGATTATTAGCAATACATACACTCAAAATTAGACAAAATTATATTAATATGAATCGTAGTATTCGGAATCTAGTTTCTAAAATACTAATTTTTGTAAAAAATGGACAATATTATCTATATTAAACACTCAAAATTCAATGACTTGGTATTTTTTTTTTAAAACGCCCATAAGATTATAGTCCGTTTGCCCACAATTTGGATGACCAAAAATTGATATCTATTTTTTTGCTTTGGTGAGAAGTTATATGCCACTATCTATCTTGGGATGGATTTTATTTTGTATTTTTTTGAGTAATATTTTTTTTTTTATGATTTTTTCCGTGAAAGTGGTATGAAAACATAAAGAAAACAGAGCACTTTCCGCTTGCCTGCCATAACTTCATCAAAAAATATTGAAATCAAATAATTTTTTTTTTGAACATGTATATAATTTCACTATGGTTGGGATGGTATAAGTTTTATCACATTCTGATAAGTGAAACAAATTTTGCAGTCTTAAACGTAGACATAAACATTCACAGGAAAAAGTGTCTTAAAGACCTACTATTAGTAAAAAAATATAAAATGATATTTATCCTCTTCTATTCACTTTAAAATTAGTATTTCTACAAAGATAATAGTCTCCCCTACGCAATGGTACCATTTTTATGACATATTTTTTACTTTTTGGCATGGTTCAAGTCCGCGGAAGACTAAATTTGATGTTTTGTTGTTTTTAATGTAAAATTCAGTATTTGATGTCCACTTAATTGTCCCCCAACTTGGTGCACTTACCCAAAACATACACAAGCTGATAGATGTAATTAGAGGTCTTGAGATGAAGTAAAACAATATAAACAGAGGACTGAAAGCATTCACAGAGTTTGCACTGTCAATTTCATGAAAAAATCTCTTGTAGTCTACCATCAAAGAGGTATAAACCTGTTACAAACTGTGAAAAAGGTCTGATTCTTAAAACTATCACTTGCTGGAGGTGAAAGAAGAAGTTTACAATGCTAAAAAGTGTTCAACCCTCAAGAAATGAGCCAAATCTAGCTTTTACAATGCATGGGTCGAGCCTAAGAGAGAGAAAATGTAAAAAACATGGGAGCCCATTCCTCATTGATGGAAAATGCATTAAAACAGCATGGAGGACCTTACAAACCCATACCCTATAATTTTTGACCATGCTGGAGAAGAATGCGACCCATTTTGTATTAAATTTGGTTGTTGAAATGTCATTTCTGGCCATGGACATGTACCAGAACTGTTTTTGAATTTTCTCATTCCAAACTAAACCAAAATTAAAAATTGACCATGGAATAATGTATATAATTTTAACAGCTTTCCAATGATATAAAGAATGCAAAAATTTGAGCTTTGGATCAAAAGATATGATCATTTGAAGATTTAGGGCAAAAAAAACCCAAAAACGAATTGGCGGGAAAAAATTTCAAATTTTACCTCTTTTTTGTATTTGGAAAAAATTTCAAAAATTCTCCATGCTCCGTTGGTCAGATGCCACATGGCAAGCTCTGATTCATTCTGGAATTCTCTCTCCTTCACCTCCTGTGGGTTTTCCTTTGAAATTTTGACATTTTTAGACTTTGGAAAAAAATTCATTTTTCCCCCGCGCCCCACCCGACCGGGACACGTGTCGGCTTTTGAATGGCTGACAGGGGGTGTGGGCCCTTCTTTTGCTTTTTAGTTTTGGCTGAAAACTTTTGCAAAAGTTTCAAAAACCACCCCGAGCTTTGAATCTACCTTCCCCTTAGGACACGTGTCCTAATTTTACTCGCTGCGGGCTCTCTGTTCCATTCTTCCACTTTGGAAAATTTGGCAAATACTTAGCAAATTTTTTCATTCCGCCCCCATTGTGACACATGTCACAACCTGATTGGGGTGCGGGCCCCACAGGAAAAAATTTCCATTTGAACCTTCAACCAAAATACTTGGAAAAAATTCAAATTTTCCTCTGACCCCCGAACTCCTCTGCCACGTGGTAGCTTCATATTGGCTGCGGGCCTCAAATGGGAAAATTTTCCACAAAAACTCCACCAAGCCATATCTTGAAAAATATAAGGAGTTAGGAGGAAAACTTTACCTTTCTGGAAAGCTGAGAGAGAGCTCTATTTGATGGTGCCATTTCTAGAAAGCCTTGAGTTCCTAAAAATCAAAAAATGTAGACTGAGGCACAAGAGAGGCAAGAACATAAGGAGTTAGCCACAAAAATGAGCTGGGGCACCATTTTGGATAACAATTTTGGCGACTCAGAGGGGTCATCTACCTGCTAGATGAAAATACTAGTTGCCTGAAGCAGTCCATTGGGCTTGGAGTCATGAAATATTCTATTTAGAACCTCAACTGACTTAGAATGTGTAAGGAGGAAGATGGAATATCACCTGATGGAAGCAAGGAATGTAAAATATCTCCATGGACAGCAAGCTGTGCCAAAGTACTTAGGGAAAACAAAACTAACCTATAGCAAAACAATGTGCACATGCACTTGGAGGAATGAAAATCTAATCTAATATTTACAAGGTGGTAAATTTCCCTCTAGAAGCAATGCTTGAGATAGATTCCATTGACTAGAATCTGTAGTTCTTCACCATCCAATGAGGCCAATTGGAAAGCATTGTTGTTCTTGCACTTCGTGACCATGTATGGGCCACTCCAAATGGCATCAAAATTTGAATGCCTTCCCAGTTTTGCTCTATCCACATCCCATTTCAACACTAGATCTCCAACCTGAAAAGATCTATCCTTGGCCTTCCTATCAAAGGTCTTTTTGATCAAAGCTTGGTCCTTTTCCATTGCTTGGGATGCCTGATTTCTGACCTCCTATAGCTCCATCAACTCTACATATCTCACCTCCATGGGCTCAAACTCTAGCAACTCTAATTGCTTCATGAGTTCTAATGTTGGCAACTCAAGTGACATGGGCAAGATTACCTCTCTTCCATAGACAAGTTTGAATGGAGAGTTACCTGTGGATCTCTTGGGAGTTATCCTATCAGTCCATAAGGCTAATTTCAGTTTGGTATGCCAAGACCTCTGATTCTCATCAAGAGTCCTCCTAATGATCCTCAACAAGTTCTTGTTTGTAGACTCGGTCTGGCCATTACCTTGAGGGTAATAGTTTGATGAAGTGCTTAGGTAGATCCCGTTCTTGACAGCCCACTCAGTCACCTTGGATCCAATGAATGCCAATGCATTATCTGAGATTATTGTAGCAGGTATACCAAATCTGGTTGCTATCCCCTCATAAAAGTCTAAGATGCTGGACTCGTTTACTTCTTTGAGTGCTACTGCTTCAGTCCATTTGGTGAAGTAGTTCGTGGCTGTCAAAATCCATTTGTGCCCTTGACTTAAATTGAGATTAATGACTCCAATGAATTCCAAACCGCATTGCATGAATGGCTGGTCAACTGAGATTGGATGCAATGGAAGGGCAGCAAGTCTCTCTTTTCCTGTGAAGAATGCACAATTCTTACACCTCTTAATCCATGCATAACAATCACTGAAAATTTTAGGCCAATAATAACCATCCTTCATGATTTTCAGAGCTGTCACTCTTGGTGCAAAATGACCACCAGCTGGTCCACCATGGAATTCTTCCAACACCCTATGAATCTGATTTGTGCTAATGCATCTCAGAAGCACTCCATTCACATCTTTCTTGAACAAAACTCCATCAACAATGGCATATGGGATAGCCTGCAATCTAAAGTGTCTTCTTTGGGTCTTGTTCATCTCCAGAGGGCATAGGCCTATGCTTAGGAAGTGCATTATACCTTCGGTCCAGCAAGGAGTGGGGGCAGCATTGTTTTATTCTTGAGTGCCACATGGCTCATGGCTGTCTTGAACTGTCAAAACAACCACTCCTTCATTGCATGCTTCTTTTTGCTTCCCCAAAACCAGTTGCTTACACAATCCTTTTCCTCTTACCAGCTTGGTGATTTTGATCTCAATGTCATACTCCATGACACGGGTGATCCAACCTGCCCTTTTCTCATTCAAATATTTGTTGAGGAGGAAGTCCTTAACCCCAGCATGTGAGACCAGCAACTGGACCTTGTTGTTTGAGACTAAATGCTTGAATTTCTTCAAGCTTCTGATTACTGCCAGCACATGCTTCTCAATAAAAGAATACCTCACCTCATAGTCATCTAGGCTCTGGCTGAAGAAGGCAATTGGCTGCTCATCATTATCCTTTTTCTTCTATACCAAAATGGCAGAAATAGTGTCATTACCTCCAAATGCATAGAGGATGAAATCCTTGGAGAAGTCCGAGTTGATGAGAGTTGGTGCTTGAGAGATGGCTTCTTTGATTGCTTCAAAACTCTCCTTGCCTTCTACTGTCCACTTGAAAGCCATGCTTTTCTTTAACATTTTGGTGATAGGTTTGACAAGGGCTGTAAAATCTGGGACAAACCTCCAAACAAATTTTATCCTCCCCAAGAAACTCTGAAGGGCTTTCTTGTGGCTTGGCAATGGTAGTTCTCTTATGGCTTCAACTCTCTCTGGATAAATTGCTAATCCTTCTTCGGAGACAATATGGCCAAGGAGCTTTCCTTCATGTGCAAGAAAGATACACTTCTTAGGATTCAAAGACACTCCAAATTTCCTACACTCATGAAAACTTGTCTCAAATGAGAGAGGTGGTCTGCTGCATTTTTGGAAAAAATAGTGATATCATCAAGGTAAATTAGCACCACGTTGTTAATCAAACCTTTGAACGCCATGTCCATTGCTCTTTGGAAGGTAGCACCAGCGTTGGACAACCCAAATGACATCTTCTTGTATGCAAAAGTCCCCCATTTCGTTGTAAAGGCTGTCTTGAACTGGTCTTCTTCCTTCACCATAATCTGATTGTAGCCGGAGTAGCCATCAAGTAGTGAAAACCTCTCAGATCCAACCATAACTTGCAAGATTTTCTCCATGGAAGGGAGTGGGTAATGGTCCTTGCGAGATGCTCTATTTAAGTCTCTGAAATCAACACACAATCTGATCTCTCCACTCTTCTTCCTGACTAGAACCAAGTTGGCAACCCAACTAGAATGCTTGATTGGGAATATGATTCTTGACTCAATCAGCTTGTCCAATTCTTTCCTCATGAGAGGCTCCATGTGTGGATTGACTAGTCTTTGTTTCTACCTGACATGCTTAGTATTTAGATCTAATTCAATGGTATGCTAAGCTAAGTTGGGATTGAAACCTTTCAAATCTTCATAGCTCCAAGCAAACACATAAGGGAACTCTTGACACAGTTGTATGAACTCATACCTTTCTTTCTCAGTTGTCATCTTTCCAATTTGCAATGGTTTTTTCTCTTCCACCAAGATGGATACTGAATCTTCTCTCTTGACCTGAATGTTTACTTTCTCTTTCTTAAACTGATCATTGGGATTAAAAATGGACTCCAAAGTGATAAGTCCCTTGGGCAACTTGTTAGTTCTCAGCTGTCCCACTTGGTCACCATACTGCTGTTCCAGTTTTTCTTGATTCTTAGTTGAGAACTTAGCTTCTTCTTGCAAGAAATGGATGATTTGTTGGTCATTCTCAAATACTTGCTAACTGACATTGTTATCCAGCACTGAAGGCCTCATAATCATGTGGATGTTTGGTTGTACCTTTTCTTTCTGAATGCTTTCCAAAATGTCAAAGGCTGCCCCTACTGCTGCAAGCCTGTCAGCAACTTGATTCTCTTTCCTAGGAATGGATTTGATGCCAAAACCCTCAAAATATTCCATGAGGTCCCAGACCCTGTTCTTGTAGCACTTGAGTAGATCATTCTTGGAAGCATGTTGTCCCTTGACCTGATTTACAATCAATTCACTGTCACTAAAGACTTACAAGTTCTTTATTTTCTTCTTGATTGCCCAATACATCCCTTGCACCAAGGCTTCATATGCAGCAGTGTTATTGGAGCATGCAAACTGAAATCTAAAAGCTGAATAGTACTTTACTCCTTGAGGTGAAACAAGCATAGCTCCACCTCCTACACCTTGTCTACTCCTTGATCCATCAAAAAATAGCTGCCATACCTCATTGTCATCCTTCTGGTTTGGCTTGGTGATGCTAGGAATAGGCTGATTTTCTTCATGTATACAATAGACCCCTAGCTCAGATTCTTCTACTTCTTGATAAGGATCAAAAGCATGTACCTTGTTTGCCCATTCATAAAGAGTTAGATCCGGGATGCTCCCAACCTTGGTGTCAGCTTCATCAGTGCTTGGGTGATCTTCTTGATCAAATGCTGAGCAATTGACATTAATCTGACTTGGAGTGTAAGGCTCAATGTGGAAGTTTGCAATAGGTTCAGACCTGACTGTAGCTTTGGTTCCATACCTCATTCTGAACAACATGTGTGACCAATCTGCAGACAAATATCCTCCAATCTTGGCTGTGAAGTCCCTTGACAAGAAAAGGGAAAAGAGTGGTGGAAGGTCTATGACTGATACATCTTGTAAAACAACAACATTTGGACATGCATGCAAGGTAAGACTCAAGTTTTTAATCACTCCAATTGTTGCTACTGCTGTCCCATCCTAGCTGCACTACCCCCTTTGGATATTGTTTCATACTGGAGCCCTAGCTAATTAGCTATTTGTTTAGGCATCACTGAGCTACTACTTGCCTCGGAGTCTATCATGCAATTGTGCACTAGCTGATTTCCAATGATTAATGAAACATAGAAAGGAGGGGGCTTCAACATTTTACCTTGCTGTCCTCCATGATTCCCCTCAAGCTGGGCAGGCATTTGTGAGCACTTTCTCTTGCATCTGAACTTGCTGATTCAAAGTTGGCCAGTCCTTCATGGCAGCTTGTAGCAAATCTCTTTGGCCTGGGATAGAGAGGGATTCCCACAATTGATATGTGGACATTTGTCTTCTTCATCTGATCGATGATACTGAATGGTGAGTGAAGGATCTCTTTGCTGTCCCTTTGTTTGCACATTCACTCCTTGCACACGAGCATCAACAACTAGTATTTGAGTTGGCCTAGGAGTTGTTCTTGGCTGCCCTTGTGCATTTACAATAGGATTTTGTTTGCCAACCACTTGTGGAACCATAGAAGGTTGTGGATTGGTTGGAGCCAATGGCTTTTCTTCACCCAAATTCCTCCTTTTTGACCTTGTGTTAGCTGCAACACCTTGGGAAACTGCCTAATTCATGCCACAAAAATCCTTTGCTTGTCAATTTACCAACGTGGTGTCATTTGGGGCTGATTGCTGTTGGAATGTTTCTTGTTGTTGGTTGTTTCCTTGACTGCCCTCACCCTCCACACCAGTAGTTGTCACCATTAATGCTTGATTCAAAGCACCATTGAAGCACATGGATTGGTTATGAGGTTCATTGCATGGAAAACACTAGTCATACTCCTGAGCAATGTTGTTTTGTGTTGGCACCAATTCCTTAGAGACAGATATGGCATTTGGATTGTAGGGCTGAAATGGTCTATTGGCAGGAGGCCTTGTTTGATTCATATTTGCAGCTAGATTAGGTAGTCTTTGTGGTTGGTATGGCTGCCTGTTAGTCTAATCTTGGGGCTGGTAAGAAGGTCTAAAACCTTGGGCTTGTTGCCTCTTGAGAGTAACCAGCTCATTGCCTAGGTTTTGCAGTTGCTCCATGACTTATTAAAGCTCATTTGGGGCACTTGGAGATGAAGTAGAAGCTTCATTTGAACTATGATTTCTGGGAGTGGGAGAAGGAGTCAAATTAGGTGCTTGATTAGTGTTTGGACTCTCTAAACTTGGAAACAATGGCATAGGAGGTCTAGGGGAAAGTTTTCTAGCTTGGACCAAATAATTTTCAGCCCTAATGGAAATGCTATAAGCCATAGGGATAGTTATGCCTCCCATGGACTGAATCAACATAGAAATATCATAATTTAGAGCTTTGAGATAGTAGAGAAAAGCACCTTCTGCTGTTGGCCTGACTGCCACTGGAATGTCTCTCCCAAGTCTTTTGAAATCTGAAGTTGAAATCGGTTAGCTGCTCATTGGGAGCTCTCTTGATGGTTATCAGCTACTCCAAAGGAGACAAGTTGTCTCCCTTCTCTCCAAATTGCAAATGAAGCACTATACACAGCTGCTTCCAATTTGTGATTGAACCAGATCAGAGGCTTCTAAACCATTGCAATGATTTCCCCTTGAATGAAGATGCCAGAATCTTGACAGCCACTTGTATCTCATTGATTTCATGAATTGCACAAAGGTTGGCAATGTCTTTAACATGATCACCTGGAGTAGTCTGATTCTCTCCAGTGAAGTATGGAATTTTCTTCAAGGCTGTAATTGGAATTGGATGTTATGCATTGAGAGCAAGTGGGCTGCTACCAGTGAAATTTACATAGGGGTTGTTTTGTGCCATTCTAATTGGCCTTAGAACCCTTGTTGATTGAATGAAAGGCCTACCAGGTGGAGGAGCTGAGAGAGTTCTATTTGGTGGAGATGGAGACCTTTGGATTCTCCTCCCCACTTTTTCCTTACTCTTGGAGATAACTATAGGTATTCAAACAACACTTCTTCTTCTCCAACTCTTGACCTTGTAGTGATTCTTCTCATGAGTTTTCAGGCCTGCACTACTGAAACCAATTGATTCTTCCCCTTGGAGTCACCAGATGTGTAAATTATAGCTCTTTTCAAGAAAGAAAATTGTAGCAGATGCACATCAACTTTGCTGCAATAAAAATGAGGCCTCTAATGTCCCACCGGGCATTCCAAAACTGTTGTTGCAAATTAGCAGCACCCCTGGATGCAAATCAAGGTTCTAAATGATGTTTAGAGCATCCAGTGTGATTACACAACATGGAAACCTCTCTCCAAGTGTGGGACTTGTGAAAATGAGAGAGGAATCTCAAGAATAGAGGCTGGTTCCTCAAAATCCTCTGATTTAGATCTATATTTTGCCCAACTACAGAGGTTCTAATCCTAATTCTACGCTAGATTGCAAGGAGACATGGATAAAAATGCAAAAATGAAACTAAACTAAAGATGGTGATGCACCAAAAGGAGTGGTGAAACATTTCTTGCCATATAAATAGACATAAATTCATGAAATGTAACAAGGGAAAACATACACAAGCTGATAGATGTAATTAGAGGTCTTGAAATGAAGTAAAACAATACAAACAGAGGACTGAAAGCATTCACAGAGTTTGCACTGTCAATTTCATGAAAAATCTCTTGCAGTCTACCATCAAAGAGGTATAAACCTATTACAAACTATGAAAAAGGTCTGATTCTTATAACTATCACTTGTTGGAGGTGAAAGAAGAAGTTTTCAATGCCAAAAAGTGTTCAAACCTCAAGAAATGAGCCAAATCTGGCTGTTACAATGCATGGGTCGAGCCCAGGAGAGAGAAAATGTAAAAAACGTGGGAGCCCATTCCTCATTGATGGAAAATGCATTAAAACAACATGGAGGACCTTACAAACCCATACCTTATCATTTTTGACCATGTTGGAGAAGAATGCAACCCATTTTGTATTAAATTTGGTTGTTGAAATGTCATTTCTGGCCATGGACACGTACCAGAACCATTTTTGAATTTTCTCTCTCCAAACTAAACCAAAATTAGAAATTGACCATGGAATCATCTAGATAATTTTTACAAATAATTTTAACATATTTCCAATGATATAAAGAACATGAAAATCTGAGCTCTGGATCAAAAGATATGATCGTTTGAAGATTTAGGGCAAAAACGGCCCAAAAACGGATCGGTAGGAAAAAATTTCAAATTTTACCTCTTTTTTGTCTTTGGAAAAATTTTTAAAAATTCCCCATGCTCCGCTGGTCAGATGCCAGTGGCAAGCTCTGATTTGTTCTGGAATTCTCTCTCCTTCGCCTCCCGTGGGTTTTCCTTTGAAATTTTGACATTTTTAGACTTTGGAAAAAATTTCATTTTTCCCCCGCGCCCACTACAGTGACAGAGGTGCGCAGCTTCATGGGGTTAGCAGGCTACTACAGGAGATTTGTTCAGGACTTCTCTCGGATAGCACACCCCATCACTTCCCTTCAGGGGAAAGGGAAGAAGTTTGTTTGATCAAACCGGTGTGAGCAGGCCTTCAGGACCCTGAAGGGATGCCTCACTACAGCACCTATTCTTGCAGTGCCAGATCCACATGGTGATTTATTTGTATGCACAGATGCTTCATTGGTAGGCCTTGGAGGTGTTCTTATGCAGGAGGGTAGAGTTATAGCCTTTGAGTCTCGCAAACTCAAATATCATGAGCTTAATTATCCTACCCATGATCTTGAGCTTGCGGCAGTTATGCATGCTTTAGTTCGATGGAGACACTTTCTCCTTGGTCAGAGATTCACACTTAGGACAGATCATTTGAGCCTTCTCCACCTCTTCACTCAGCCCAATCTTAACGCTTGTCAGAGGTGTTAGATGGAGTTGCTTTGTGAGTACGACATGGAGATAGAGCATGTGAAAGGGAAAGAGAATGTGGTTACAAACGATCTCAGCAGACAGAGGCATTTGAGCATGGATACTTCAGTGAGCACAAATTTACAGAGCAGGATCCTTCAGTAACTTCCTCTTGATAGTTTCTACATTGCATCCTGAGTAGAGATTGAGTCCCAGAGACTCCTTGAGGGGAAATTTGATGGTTTCTCACTAGAGGCAAATGGTCTTCTCAGGCATAGAGGTCAGATTTATGTTCCTAAGGACAGAGACTTGAGGCAGGACATCTTGACAGAGGCACATTGTGCACCCTATTCAGCCCATCATGGGGTGAAGAAGATTCATGCCACCTTGAGACAGTTATATCACTGGAGAGGTCTTCGCAGGGACGTGGCTCAAGTTGTTTTTATCCAAAATGTGCCCCTGCTCATTTTTTGGCTAACTCCTCTCATTCTTCCCTCTCTTGTGCCTCAGTCACAAAATTTTGCTTTTTAGGCACTCAAAACCTTATGGAAATGACACCATTGGATAGAGCTCTTTCTCAGCTTTCCAGAAAGGTAAAGTTTTCCTCCTAACTCCATGCATTTTTCAAGTTATGGCTTGGCAGAATTTTTGTGGGAAATTTTCCCCTAGAAGGCCTGCAGCCAATCAGAACTCGCCACGTGTCCAACGCAAAAATATCAAAGCGACCCGATTTGGCCCTATTTTTCCATAAAACTTCAAATCGCCATATCTTTCGATCCAAAGCTTGGTTTTTCACATTCTTTATATCAATGGAAATCTGGTGAAATTCTCTACAAGATTCCGGGGTCAATTTTGCATTTTAGTGGAGTTTGGAGAGAGAAAATCAAAAAACACTTCTAGCACGTGGTCATGAACAGAAATGACGTTTCAACCACTGATTTTAATGAAGAATGGCTCGCATTCTCTCCCAGCATGGTTAAAAATGTTAGGGAATAGGTCTGTCAGGTCTCCCATACTGTTTTGATGGCATTTTGGTCAATGGTTTAATCCCTTCCACGTTTTACTGTGTTTCTCTCTCTTGGGCTCGTCCCTTGCACTGTAAAAGCCAGATTTGGCTCATTTTTCAAAGGGTTGAACATTTTTTGTGTATGGAAAGCTCCCTTTTTCACCTTGGAAGTGATTTAGTGGAATAACAGACCTTTTCTAGAAACTGCAACTGTATTTTTACCTTTCAGGTGTTTGAATGCAAGTGATTTTGATGTTAAAATAACAATACAGGCCCTATGATTAGTTTTTATCCTCTGCTGGTGTTGTTTGCCTAATTTCTAACACTTCATTACAGTTATCAGTTTGTGCATGTTGTTTTTGTTGCATTTTATGAATGGTGTCAATTTACAGAAGTAAAAAATGCTCACCACTCCTTTGGTGCATCACCAATTAGCATTAGTTCCTTCTTTTTTGCATTCTCTATCTCTGTCTCCTTGGAATTTAGAGTAGATTTAGGAGTTTAAACCTCTGCAATTGTGCAAGTGAAATAGCTGATCAGAGGATTTGAGGAACCAGCCTATAATCTAGAGATTCCTCTTCCATTTTGCAAGTCCCACACTTGGGAAGAGGATTCAATGTTGTGCAATCACACTGGATGCATAGGGTGATCAAACTAGAAATCTGATCAACATCCAGGGGGTGTTGTTGATTTGCAACAACAGTTGTGTCACGTTGTTTAGAGTGCCAGAAAGTTTTGAGTGCCTGAAAAGAAAAATATTATGTCTGAGGCACAAGAGAAGGAAGAATGAGAGTGGTTAGCCAAAAAATGAGTAGGGAGCACATTTTGGATAACAATTTTAGTGACTCAGAGGGGTCATCTGCCTACTGGATGAAGTTACCAGTTTCTTGAAGCAATCCATTGGGCATGGAGTCACCTGATTTTCTGTCTGATACCCCAACTGACTAGAACTTTGCAAAGAGGAACATAGAATAACACCTGATGGAGCAAGGCCTGCAAACACATTCCCAGGAACAGCAAGCTTGTGCCAAAGCACTTAGGGAAAGCAAAACTAACCTACAGCAAAACAATGTGCCCAAGCACTTGGAGGAATGAAAACCTAAGCTAATATTTACAATGTGGAGAATTTTCCTCTAGTAACAATGCTTTAGATGGATCCCATTGACTGGAATCTGTAGTTCTTCACCATCCAATGAAGACAATTGGAAGGCATTATTGTCCTTACACTTTGTGACCATGTATGGGCCACTCCAAATGGAATCAAATTTTGAATGCCTTCCTGGTTTTGCTCTGTCTGCATCCCATTTTAACACTAGATCTCCAACTTGGAAGGATCCATTCTTGGCCTTTCTATCAAAGGTCTTCTTTATCAAATCTTGGTCCTTTTCCATTGCTTGGGATGCCTGATTCCTGATTTCTTGGAGCTCCATCAATTCTGCATATCTAACCTCCATGGGCTCAAACTCCAAAAACTCCAACTGTTTCATGAGTTCTAATGTTGGCAACTCAAGTGACATGGGAAAAATTTCCTCTCTCCTATAAACAAGCTTAAATGGAGAGTTACCTGTAGATCTCTTGGGAGTTATCCTATCAGCCCATAAAGCTGATTTCAATTTAGTATGCCAAGACCTCTGATTTTCATCAAGGGTCCTCATAATGATCCTCAACAAGTTCTTGTTTGTAGACTCAACCTGGCCATTACCTTGAAGGTAATAGTTCGATGAAGTACTTATGTAGATCCCATTCTTGACAACCCATTTAGTCACCTTAGACCCAATGAATGCCAATGCATTATCTGATATTATTGTAGCTGGCATGCCAAATCTGGTTGCTATTCCCTCATAGAAATCTAGGATTCTAGATTCATTTGCTTCCTTGAGTGCTACTGCTTCAGTCCATTTGGTGAAGTAATCTGTGGTTGTTAAAATCCACTTGTGCCCTTGGCTTGAATTGGGATTAATGACTCTAATGAATTCTAAACCCCATTGCATGAATGGCTGGTCAACTGAAATTGGATGCAATGGAAGGGAAGCTAGTCTCTCTTTACCTGTGAAGAATGCATAATTCTTGCACCTCTTGATCTATGTGTAGCAATCATTGAAAATTTTGGGCCAATAATAACCAGCCCTCATGATCTTTAGAGCTGTCACTCTTGGTGCAAAATGACCACCAGCTGGTCCACCATGGAACTCTTCCAACATCCTATGAATCTGAGTTGTACCAATGCATCTCAGCAGTACTCCATTCACATCTCTTTTGAACAAGACACCATTAACAAAGGCATATGGGACAGCCTGCAATTTGAAGTGTCTTCTTTGGGTCTTGTTCATTTCTGGAGGGCATAGGCCTGTGCTTAGGAAGTGCATTATGTCTTGGGTCTAGCAAGGAATGGGGAAACCATTATTTTCTTCTTGAGTGCTTCCTTGCCCATGGCTGTATTGAAATGCCAAAACAACCTCCTTCTCATTGCATGCTTCCTTTTGTTTGCCCAAAATCAGTTGTTCACACAATCCTTTTCCTCTTACCAACTTGGTGACCTTGATCTCTATGTCATATTCCATGACATGATTAATCCAACCTACTCTCTTTTCATTCAAGTCTTTATTGAGGAGGTAGTCTTTAACTCTTGCATGAGAAACCAACAATTGAACCTTATTGTTTGAAACTAGATGCTTGAATTTCTTCAAGCTCCTGATTAATACAAGAACATGCTTCTCAATGAAAGAATATCTCACCTCATAGTCCTCCAGGCTTTGGCTGAAGAAAGTAATTGGCTGCTCATCATTGTCCTTCTTCTGCTGTACCAAAATTGCAGAAATAGTGTCATCACCCCCAAATGCATAGAGGGTGAAATCCTTGGATAAATCCGGGTTGATGAGAGTTGGTGCTTGAGAGATGGCTTCTTTGATTACTTCAAAACTCTCCTTGCCTTTTGCTGTCCATTTGAAAGCCATGCTTTTCTTTAACATCTTGGTGATAGGTTTGACAAGGGCTACAAAATCTGGGACAAACCTCCGAACAAAATTTATTCTCCCCAAGAAACTTTGAAGGGCCTTCTTGTGGCTTGGCAATGACAGTGCTCTTATGGCTTCGAATCTTTCCGGATCAATTGCTAATCCTTCTTTAGAGACAATGTGTCCAAGGAGCTTTCCTTCATGGGCTAGAAAAACACACTTTTTAGGATTCAAGGAGACTCCAAATCTTCTACACCTTTGGAACACTTGTCTCAAATGAAAGAGGTGGTCTACTGTATTTTTTGAAAAAACAGTGATATCATCAAGATATATCAGTACAATGTTGTTAATCAAACCTTTGAACGCGATGTCCATTGCTCTTTAGAAGGTAGCTCCAGCGTTGGACAGACCAAATGGCATTTTCCTGTATGCATAAGTTCCCCATTTAGTTGTAAAGGTTGTCTTGAACTAATCTTCTTCCTTCACCATAATCTGATTATACCCTGAATAGACATCAAGTAGTGAAAACCTCTCGGAGCTAGCAACAACTTGTAAAATCTGCTCCATGGAAGGAAGTGGATAATGATCCTTGAGAGATGCTCTATTCAAATTTCTGAAGTCAACACACAATCTGATTTCCTCACTCTTCTTTCTAACTGGAACCAAGTTGGCAACCCAACTAGAATGCTTGATAGGGAATATGATTCTTGATTCTATCAACTTATTCAATTCTTTTCTTATGAGGGGCTCCATGTGTGGATTGATTGGTCTTTGTTTTCTGCCTGATGGGCTTAGTATTTGGATCCAATTCAATGGTGTGTTGAGCTAACTCGAGATTGAAACCTTTCAGATCTTCATAGCTCCAAGCAAACACATCAGGGAATTCTTGACAAAGTTGTATAAACTCATACCTTTCTTGCTCAGTTGTCATCTTGCCAACTTGGAGTGATTTGCCTTCTTCCAACGAGATGGACACTGAATCTTCTCTCTTCACTTGGATGTTTTCTTTCTCCTTCCTAAACTGATCATTAGAATTGAAAATGGACTCCAAAGTAATAAGCCCTTTTGGTAGTTTATTGGTTCTCAGCTTTACCACTTGGTCACCATACTGTTGTTCCAACTTTTCCTAATTTTTAGCTGAGAACTCAGCCTCTTCTTGCAAGAAACGTATGATTTGTTGATCATTTTCAAACACTTACCAATGTACATTGTTGTCCGGCACTGAAGGCCTTATAATCACATGGATGTTTGGTTGTACCTTGTCCTTTTGAATGCTTTCCACAACGTCAAAGGCTGCCCCAACTACTGCAAGCCTATCAGTAGCTTGGTTCTCTTTCCTAGGAATGGATTTAATGCCAAAACCGTCTAAATCTTCAATGAGGTCCCACACCCTATTCTTGTAGCACTTGAGTAGATCATTCTTGACAGCCTGCTGCCCCTTGACTTGGTTGACAATCAACTCACTATCACCAAAGACTTGCAAGTTCTTTATTCCTCTCTTGATTGCCCAATGCAGTCCTTGCACCAAGGCTTCATATTCAGCTGTGTTATTTGAGCATGCAAACTGAAATCTAAAAGTTGAATAATACTTAACCCCTTGAGGTGAAACCAACATGGCTCCCCCTCCTGCACCTTGTCTACTCGTTAATCCATCAAAAAACAACTACCATACCTCATTATCATCCTTGTGATCTGGCTTGGTGATGCTAGGGATAGGCTGATTTTCTTCATGCATGCAATAGACTCCTAATTCAGATTCTTCTATTTCTTGATAAGGATCAAAAGCATGCACCTTGTTTTCCCATTCATCAAAAGTTAGATCTGGGATACTTCCGACCTTAGTGTCAGCTTCATCAGTGCTTGGGTGATCTTCTTGGTCAAATGCTGAACAATTGGCATTTATCTGACTTGGGGTGTAAGGCTCAATGTGAAAGTTTACAATAGGTTCAGACTTGATTGTGGCTTTGGTTCCATATCTTGTTCTGAACAACATGTGTGATCAATCAACAGACAAGTAACCTCTAATCTTGGTCGTGAAATCCCTTGACAAACATAGAGCAAAGAGTGGTGGAAGGTCTATTACTGAGACATCTTACAAAAAAACCACATTGGGACAGGCATGCAAAGTAAGACTCAAGTTTTTAATCACTCCAACTATTGTTACTGCCGTCCCATCCAATTATACCACCCCTTTGGATATGGTTTCATACTGAATTCCCAACTGATCAGATATTTGCTTGGGCATTACTGAACTACTTGCCCCAGAATCAATCATGCAATTATGTACTAACTGATTTCCAATGATCAATGAAACATAAAATGGAGGGGGTTTCAACATTTTACCTTGCTGTCCTTTATGATTCCCCTTAGGCTGGGTAGCATTTGTGTGCACCTTCTCTTACCTTTGGACTTGCTGATTTGAAGTTGACCAGTCCTTCATAGCAGCTTGTAGCAAATCTCTTTGGCCTGGGATAGATAGTGATTCCCACATTGATATGTTTACATTTGTCTTCTTCATCTGATCAATGATATTGAATGGAGATGAAGTATCTTTTTGCTGTCCCTTGGCTTGCACATTCATTCCTTGTGCATGGACAACAACAACTGGCATTTGGGATGGCCTAGGAACTGTTTTAGGTAATCCTTGTGTGCTTGAGATTGCATTTTGCTTAGCAATAGTTCGTGGAATGACAAGAGGTTGTGAATTTCCTGGAGCTAATGGCTGTTCTTCACCTAAATTTCTCCTCTTTGACCTTTTGTTGGCTGCAAAACTTTGGGGAACCATTTGATTCATGCCAAAAAAATCTTCTGCCTGCCAGTTTACAAGTGTGGTGTCATTTGGCACTGATTGCTGCCGGAATGTTTCTTGTTGCTGGCCATTTCTTTGACTACCTTCACCCTCCACACCAGTTGTTGTCACCATTAATACTTGATTCAAGGCACCGTTGAAGCACATGGATTGGTTGTGAGGTTCATTGCATGGGAAACACCAATCATACTCTTGAGCCATATTGTTTTGTACTGGCACTAATGCTTTAGATGCAGATGTGGCATTGGGATTATAGGGCTGAAATGGTCTGTTGGCAGGAGGCTTTGCTTTATTTAGATTTGTAGCTAGATTGGGTGGTCTTTGAGGTTGATATGGCTACTTGTAAGGCTAAGCTTGGGGCTGGAAGGAAGGTCTAAAACACTGAGCTTGTTGCCTTTTGAGTGTAACAAGCTCATTACCTAGATTTTGCAATTGCTTCATGACTTCTTGAAGTTCATTCGAGGCACTAGAAGATGAAGTGGAAGCTTCACTTGAATTCTAATTTCTAGGAGTGGGAATAGAAGCTAAATTAGGCACTTGGCTAGTACTTTGGTTCTCTAAACTTGGAAATAATGGCATTGGAGGCCTAGCAGCTAGCTTGCCAGCTTGAATCAAACAATTTTCAGCTCTAACAGCAATGCTATAAGCAATGGGGATAGTTGTGCCTCCCATGGACTGAATTAACATAGAAATATCAAAATTTAAAGCTTTAAGGTAATAAAGAAAAGCACCTTCTGCTGTTGGCTTGACTGCCACTGGAATTCTCTCCAAAGTCCTTTGAAATCTGAAATTAAAATCAGTCAGCTACTCATCGGGAGCTCTTTATATAGTTGTCAGCTGCTCCAAAAGGGACAAGTTGTCTCCCTTTTCCCCAAACTGCTCATGGAGGGCTATACATAGCTGATTCCAATTTTGAATAGAACCTGAGGCAAGGCTCCTGAACCATTGTAAAGCTTTTCCTTTGAATGAAGATGCCAGCAATTTGACAGCAACTTGCATCTCATTGATCTCATGGATTGCACAAATGTTAGCAATATCCTTGACATGATCACCAGGTGAGGTCTGATTTTCTCCAGTGAAGTATGTAATGTTCTTCAATGTTACAACTGGAATTGGATTTTGTGCATTGAGGGCAAGTGGGTTGCTGCCAGTAAAATTGACATAGGGGTTGTTTTGTGCCATTCTGATTGGCCTTAGAACTCTTGTTGATTGAATGAAAGGTCTACCAAATGGAGGAGTTGAGAGAGTTCTGTTTGGTGGAGATGGAGACCTTTGGATTCTCCTCCCTCTTTTCCTTATTCTTAGAGATAATTGCAGATTTTCAAACAACACCTCTTCTTCTTGAGCTCTTGACCTTGTAGTGATTCTTCTCATGAGTTTTTAGGTCTGCACTGCTAAAATCAGCTGACTCTTCTTCCTTGGAGTCACCAGATGTGCAATTTATAGCTCTTTTAAGCAAGAAACTTGCAACAAATGCACATCAATTTTGTTGCAATGAAGATGAAGACCTCTAAGGTCCCATCGGGCATGCCAAAACTATTGTTGCAAATCAGCAGCACCCCCTGGATGTTGATCATATTTCTACTTTGGTACTCAAGACATCCATTGTGATTGCACAACATTGAATCCTCTTCCCAAGTGTGGGACTTGTCAAATGGAAGAGAAATCTCCAGTTGAGAGGCTAGTTCCTCAACTCCTCTGATTAGTTATATCACTTGCACAATTGCAGAGGTTTGAAATTTCCTAATTCTACTCTAAATTCCAAAGGGACAAGGATAGAAAATGCATAAAAGGAAATAAACTAAAGCTAATACTAATAGGTGATGCACCAAAGGAGTGGTGAGCATTTTTTACTTCTGCAGATTGACACAGTCCATAAAAATGCAACAAAGAACCTCATGCACAAACTGATAATTGTAATGAAGGATCAAAAATTAACCAAACAACACAGGCAGAGGATGAAAACTAATCACAGAGGCTGTATTGTTATTTTAATCATCAAAATCACTTGCATTACAACACCTGAGAGGAAAAATAAAGTTGAAGCTCTTAGAAAAGGTCTAATCTTAAACCAAAATCACTTCCAAGGTGAGAAAGGGGACCTGCAATACACAAAAAAATGATCCCCCTTTGAAAATGAGCCAAATCTGGCTTTTACAGTGCAAGGGACGAGCCCAGGAGAGAGAAACACGGGAAAACATGGGAGAGGTTCAATCATTGACCAAAATGCATTCAAAACAGCATGGGCATCCTTACAGACCCATTCCCTGACATTTTTAACCATGCTGGGAGAGAATGCGAGCCATTCTTCATTAAAAACGATGGTTGAAACGTCATTTCTGCTTATCACCACGTGCCAGAGATTTTTTTGATTTTCTCTCTCCAAACTCCATCAAAATGAAAAATTGACCCTGGAATATTGTAGAGAATTTCACCAGCTTTCCATTGATATAAAGAACGCAAAAAATTGAGCTTTGGATCGAAAGATATGGCGATTTGAAATTTTAGGGCAAAACAGGGCCAAATCGGGCGTCGGGCAAAAATTTGAAATTTT